>CAXAJV010000928.1:10093200-10209200 GCA_963969225.1 Xylocopa violacea
ATGTAGTATTTCACAACATTCCTGGGGGGTCGGCACCAATTCTCGGTGGGAACATTATATACGTCTATAACGGAATATAACCTAACATAACCCATCTAGCCCCTAGCTGGGAATGTTTTACAGAATCCCGGTCGTGTCGTCCCGCACGTCTCGGTGCGGACATCATATACGTCTATAACGTTATATATCCTAACCTAAGGGAACCTAACATCTCGGATATAGTATTTCACAACATTCCTCGCGGGTCGGCCCCTACTTCTCGGTGGGCACATTATATACGTCTATATTGTAATATAACCTAACCTAACCCATCTAGACCCTCGCTGGTAATGTTTTACAAAATCCCGGTCGCGTCGGCCCGTACTTCTCGGTGGGGACATTATTTACGTCTATAACATTATATATCCTAACCTAAGGGAACCTAACATCTCGGATGTAGTATTTCACAACATTCCTGGCGGGGCGGCCGCTACTTCTCGGTGGGCACATTATATACGTCTATAACGTAATATAACCTAACCTAACCCATCTGGCCCCTAGCTGGGAATGTTTTACAGAATCCCGGTCGTGTCGTCCCGTACGTCTCGGTGCGGACATTATATACGTCTATAACGTTATATATACTAACCAAAGGCAACTTAACATCTCGGATGTAGTATTTTCCAACATTCCAGGCGGGTCGGCACCAATTCTCGGTGGGAACATTATATACGTCTATATCGTAATATAACCTAACCTAACCCATCTAGACCCTCGCTGGTAATGTTTTACAAAATCCCGGTCGTGTCGGCCCGTACTGCTCGGTGGGGACATTATTTACTTCTATAACGTTATATATCCTAACCTAAGGGAACCTAACATCACGGATGTAGTATTTCACAACATTCCTGGCGGGGCGGCGCCAATTCTCGGTGGGAACATTATATACGTCTATATCGTAACATAACCTAACCTAACCCACCTAGACCCTCGCTGGTAATGTTTTACAGAATCCCGGTCGTGTCGTCCCGTACGTCTCGGTGCGGACATTATATACGTCTATAACGTTATATATCCTAACCTAAGGCAACTTAACCTCTCGGATGTAGTATTTTCCAACTGTCTTGGCGGGTCGGACCCTACTTCTCGGTGGGCACATTATATACGTCTATATCGTAATATAACCTAACCTAACCCATCTAGACCCTCGCTGTTAATGTTTTACAAAATCCCGGTCGTGTCGGAACGTACTTTTCCGTGGGGACGTTATATACGACTATAATTTTATATATCCTAACCTAAGGCAACTTAACATCTCGAATGTAGTATTTTCCAACATTCCTGGCGGGTCGGCCCCTACTTCTCCTTGGGCACATTATATACGTCTGTAACGTAATATAACCTAACCTAAGCCACCTACACCCCCGCTGGTAATGTTTCACAGAATCCCGTTCGTGCCTTCCCGTACGTCTCGAAGCCGGACATTATATACGTCTATAAAGTTATATATCCTAACCTAAGGCAACCTAACATCTCGACTGTAGTATTTCACAACATTCCTGGCGGGTCGGCCCCTACTTCTCGGTGGGCACGTTATATACGTCTATATCGTAATATAACCTAACCTAACCCATCTAGACCCTCGCTGGTAATGTTTTACAAAATCCCGGTCGTGTCGGCCCGTACTTCTCGGTGGGGACATTATTTACGTCTATAACGTTATATATCGTAACCTAAGGGAACCTAACATCTCGGATATAGTATTTCACAACATTCCTGGCGGGTCGGACCCTACTTCTCGGTGGGCACATTATATACGTCTATATCGTAATATAACCTAACCTAACCCATTTAGCCCCTCGCTTGTAATGTTTTACAGAATCCCGGTCGTGTCGTCCCGTACGACTCGGTGCGGACAATATATACGTCTATAACGTTATATATCCTAACCTAAGGCAACCTAACATCTCGGATGTAGTATTTCACAACATTCCTGGCGGGTCGGCAACAATTCTCGGTGGGAACATTATATACGTCTATAACGGAATATAACCTAACATAACCCATCTAGCCTCTAGCTGGGAATGTTTTACAGAATCCCGGTCGTGTCGTCCCGCACGTCTCGGTGCGGACATCATATACGTCTATAACGTTATATATCCTAACCTAAGGGAACCTAACATCTCGGATATAGTATTTCACAACATTCCTCGCGGGTCGGCCCCTACTTCTCGGTGGGTACATTATATACGTCTATATCGTAATATAACCTAACCTAACCCATCTAGACCCTCGCTGGTAATGTTTTACAAAATCCTGGTCGCGTCGGCCCGTACTTCTCGGTGGGGACATTATTTACGTCTATAACATTATATATCCTAACCTAAGGGAACCTAACATCTCGGATGTAGTATTTCACAACATTCCTGGCGGGGCGGCCGCTACTTCTCGGTGGGCACATTATATACGTCTATAACGTAATATAACCTAACCTAACCCATCTGGCCCCTAGCTGGGAATGTTTTACAGAATCCCGGTCGTGTCGTCCCGTACGTCTCGGTGCGGACATTATATACGTCTATAACGTTATATATACTAACCAAAGGCAACTTAACATCTCGGACGTAGTATTTTCCAACTGTCTTGGCGGGTCGGACCCTACTTCTCGGTGGGCACATTATATACGTCTATATCGTAATATAACCTAACCTAACCCATCTAGACCCTCGCTGTTAATGTTTTACAAAATCCCGGTCGTGTCGGCCCGTACTTTTCCGTGGGGACATTTTATACGTCTACAATTTTATATATCCTAACCTAAGGGAAACTAACATCTCGGATGTAGTATTTTCCAACATTCCTGGCGGGTCGGCCCCTACTTCTCGGTGGGCACATTATATACGTCTATAACGTAATATAACCTAACCTAACAGATCTAGCGCCTAGCTATGAATGTTTTACAGAATTCCGGTCGTGTCGTCCCGTACGTCTCGGTGCGGACATTATATACGTCTATAACGTTATATATCCTAACCAAAGGCAACTTAACATCTCGAATGTAGTATTTTCCAACATTCCTGGCGGGTCGGACCCTAATTCTCGGTGGGCACATTATATGCGTCTATATCGTAATATAACCTAACCTAACCCATCTAGACCCTCGCTGGTAATGTTTTACAAAATCCCGGTCGTGTCGGCCCATACTTCTCGATGGAAACATTATTTACGTCTATAACGTTATATATCCTAACCTAAGGGAACCTAACATCTCAGATGTAGTATTTCACAACATTCCTGGCGGGTCGGCCCCTACTTCTCGGTGGGCACATTATATACGTCTGTAACGTAATATAACCTAACCTAAGCCACCTACACCCCCGCTGGTAATGTTTCACAGAATCCCGTTCGTGCCTTCCCGTACGTCTCGAAGCCGGACATTATATACGTCTATAAAGTTATATATCCTAACCTAAGGCAACCTAACATCTCGACTGTAGTATTTCACAACATTCCTGGCGGGTCGGCCCCTACTTCTCGGTGGGCACGTTATATACGTCTATATCGTAATATAACCTAACCTAACCCATCTAGACCCTCGCTGGTAATGTTTTACAAAATCCCGGTCGTGTCGGCCCGTACTTCTCGGTGGGGACATTATTTACGTCTATAACGTTATATATCGTAACCTAAGGGAACCTAACATCTCGGATATAGTATTTCACAACATTCCTGGCGGGTCGGACCCTACTTCTCGGTGGGCACATTATATACGTCTATATCGTAATATAACCTAACCTAACCCATTTAGCCCCTCGCTTGTAATGTTTTACAGAATCCCGGTCGTGTCGTCCCGTACGACTCGGTGCGGACAATATATACGTCTATAACGTTATATATCCTAACCTAAGGCAACCTAACATCTCGGATGTAGTATTTCACAACATTCCTGGCGGGTCGGCAACAATTCTCGGTGGGAACATTATATACGTCTATAACGGAATATAACCTAACATAACCCATCTAGCCTCTAGCTGGGAATGTTTTACAGAATCCCGGTCGTGTCGTCCCGCACGTCTCGGTGCGGACATCATATACGTCTATAACGTTATATATCCTAACCTAAGGGAACCTAACATCTCGGATATAGTATTTCACAACATTCCTCGCGGGTCGGCCCCTACTTCTCGGTGGGTACATTATATACGTCTATATCGTAATATAACCTAACCTAACCCATCTAGACCCTCGCTGGTAATGTTTTACAAAATCCTGGTCGCGTCGGCCCGTACTTCTCGGTGGGGACATTATTTACGTCTATAACATTATATATCCTAACCTAAGGGAACCTAACATCTCGGATGTAGTATTTCACAACATTCCTGGCGGGGCGGCCGCTACTTCTCGGTGGGCACATTATATACGTCTATAACGTAATATAACCTAACCTAACCCATCTGGCCCCTAGCTGGGAATGTTTTACAGAATCCCGGTCGTGTCGTCCCGTACGTCTCGGTGCGGACATTATATACGTCTATAACGTTATATATACTAACCAAAGGCAACTTAACATCTCGGACGTAGTATTTTCCAACTGTCTTGGCGGGTCGGACCCTACTTCTCGGTGGGCACATTATATACGTCTATATCGTAATATAACCTAACCTAACCCATCTAGACCCTCGCTGTTAATGTTTTACAAAATCCCGGTCGTGTCGGCCCGTACTTTTCCGTGGGGACATTTTATACGTCTACAATTTTATATATCCTAACCTAAGGGAAACTAACATCTCGGATGTAGTATTTTCCAACATTCCTGGCGGGTCGGCCCCTACTTCTCGGTGGGCACATTATATACGTCTATAACGTAATATAACCTAACCTAACAGATCTAGCGCCTAGCTATGAATGTTTTACAGAATTCCGGTCGTGTCGTCCCGTACGTCTCGGTGCGGACATTATATACGTCTATAACGTTATATATCCTAACCAAAGGCAACTTAACATCTCGAATGTAGTATTTTCCAACATTCCTGGCGGGTCGGACCCTAATTCTCGGTGGGCACATTATATGCGTCTATATCGTAATATAACCTAACCTAACCCATCTAGACCCTCGCTGGTAATGTTTTACAAAATCCCGGTCGTGTCGGCCCATACTTCTCGATGGAAACATTATTTACGTCTATAACGTTATATATCCTAACCTAAGGGAACCTAACATCTCAGATGTAGTATTTCACAACATTCCTGGCGGGTCGGCCCCTACTTCTCGGTGGGCACATTATATACGTCTATATCGTAATATAACCTAACCTAACCCATCTAGACCCTCGCTTGTAATGTTTCACAGAATCCCGTTCGTGTCTTACCGTACGTCTCGAAGCCGGATATTATATACGTCTATAAAGTTATATATCCTAACCTAAGGCAACCTAACATCTCGAATGTAGTATTTCACAACATTCCTGGCGGGTCGGCCCCACTTCTCGGTGGGAACATTATTTACGTCTATAACCTAATATAACCTAACCTAACCCATCTAGACCCTCGCTGGTAATGTTTTACAAAATCCCGGCCATGTTGGCCCGTACATCTCGGTGGGGACATTATATACGTCTATAACTTTATATGTCCTAACCTAAGGGAACCTAACATCTCGAATGTAGTATTTCACAACATTCATGGCGGGTCGGACCCTACTTCTCGGTGGGCACATTATATACGTCTATATCGTAATATAACCTAACCTAACCCATTTAGCCCCTCGCTTGTAATGTTTTACAGAATCCCGGTCGTGTCGTCCCGTACGACTCGGTGCGGACAATATATACGTCTATAACGTTATATATCCTAACCTAAGGCAACCTAACATCTCGGATGTAGTATTTCACAACATTCCTGGCGGGTCGGCACCAATTCTCGGTGGGAACATTATATACGTCTATAACGGAATATAACCTAACATAACCCATCTAGCCCCTAGCTGGGAATGTTTTACAGAATCCCGGTCGTGTCGTCCCGCACGTCTCTGTGCGGACATCATATACGTCTATAACGTTATATATCCTAACCTAAGGGAACCTAACATCTCGGATATAGTATTTCACAACATTCCTCGCGGGTCGGCCCCTACTTCTCGGTGGGCACATTATATAAGTCTATATCGTAATATAACCTAACCTAACCCATCTAGACCCTCGCTGGTAATGTTTTACAAAATCGCGGTCGCGTCGGCCCGTACTTCTCGGTGGGGACATTATTTACGTCTATAACGTTATATATCCTAACCTAAGGGAACCTAACATCTCGGATGTAGTATTTCACAACATTCCTGGCGGGGCGGCCGCTACTTCTCGGTGGGCACATTATATACGTCTATAACGTAATATAACCTAACCTAACCCATCTAGCCCCTAGCTGGGAATGTTTTACAGAATCCCGGTCGTGTCGTCCCGTACGTCTCGGTGCGGAAATTATATACGTCTATAACGTTATATATCCTAACCTAAGGCAACTTAACCTCTCGGATGTAGTATTTTCCAACATTCCTGGCGGGTCGGACCCTACTTCTCGGTGGGCACATTATATACGTCTACATCGTAATATAACCTAACCTAACCCATCTAGACCCTCGCTGTTAATGTTTTACAAAATCCCGGTCGCATCGGCACGTACGTTTCGGTGAGGACATTATATACGTCTATAACGTTATATATCCTAACCAAAGGCAACTTAACATCTCGGATGTAGTATTTTCGAACATTACTGGCGGGTCGGCCCCACTTCTCGGTGGGAACATTATTTACGTCTATAACCTAATATAACCTAACCTAACCCATCTAGACCCTCGCTGGTAATGTTTTACAAAATCCCGGTCATGTTGGCCCGTACATCTCGGTGGGGACATTATATACGTCTATAACTTTATATGTCCTAACCTAAGGGAACCTAACATCTCGGATGTAGTATTTTCCAACATTCATTGCAGGTCGGCCCCTACTTCTCGGTGGGCACATTATATACGTCTATAACGTAATATAACCTAACCTAAGCCACCTACACCCTCGTTGTTAATGTTTCGCAGAATCCCGTGCGTGTCTTCCCGTACGTCTCGAAGCCGGACATTATATACGTCTATAAAGTTATATATCCTAACCTAAGGCAACCTAACATCTCGAATGTAGTATTTCACAACATTCATGGCAGGTAGGCCCCACTTCTCGGTGGGAGCATTATTCACGTCTATAACGTAATATAACCTAACCTAACCCATCTAGACCCCCGCTGTTAATGTTTTACAAAATCCCGGTCGCATCGGCACGTACGTCTCGGTGCGGACATTATATACGTCTATAACGTTATATATCCTAACCTAAGGCAACTTAACCTCTCGGATGTAGTATTTTCCAACATTCCTTGCAGGTCGGCCCCTACTTCTCGGTGGGCACATTATATACGTCTATAACGTAATATAACCTAACCTAAGCCACCTACACCCTCGTTGTTAATGTTTCGCAGAATCCCGTTCGTGTCTTCCCGTACGTCTCGAAGCCGGACATTATATACGTCTATAAAGTTATATATCCTAACCTAAGGCAACCTAACATCTCGAATGTAGTATTTCACAACATTCATGGCAGGTCGGCCCCACTTCTCGGTGGGCACATTATATACGTCTATATCGTAATATAACCTAACCTAACCCATCTAGACCCTCGCTGGTAATGTTTTACAAAATCCCGGTCGTGTCGGCCCATACTTCTCCGTGGGGACATTATATACGTCTATATCGTTATATATCCTAACCTAAGGCAACCTAACATCTCGGATGTAGTATTTCACAACATTCCTGGCGGGGCGGCGCCAATTCTCGGTGGGCACATTATATACGTCTGTAACGTAATATAACCTAACCTAAGCCACCTACAGCCTCGCTGGTAATGTTTCACAGAATCCCGTTCGTGTCTTCCCGTACGAATCGTATCCGGACATTATATACGTCTATAAAGTTATCTATCCTAACCTAAGGCAACCTAACATCTCGGATGTAGGATTTCACAACATTCCTGGCGGGTCGCACCAATTCTCGGTGGGAACATTATATACGTCTATAACGGAATATAACCTAACATAACCCATCTAGCCCCTAGCTGGGAATGTTTTACATAATCCCGGTCGTGTCGTCCCGTACTTCTCGGTGGGCACATTATATACGTCTATAACGTAATATAACCTAACCTAAGCCACCTACACCCTCGTTGGTAATGTTTCGCAGAATCCCGTTCGTGTCTTCCCGTACGTCTCGAAGACGGACATTATATACGTCTATAAAGTTATATATCCTAACCTAAGGCAACCTAACATCTCGAATGTAGTATTTCACAACATTCATGGCAGGTCGGCCCCACTTCTCGGTGGGAACATTATTCACGTCTATAACGTAATATAACCTAACCTAACCCATCTAGACCCCCGCTGTTAATGTTTTACAAAATCCCGGTCGCATCGGCACGTACGTCTCGGTGCTGACATTATATACGTCTATAACGTCATATATCCTAACCTAAGGGAACCTAACATCTCGGATGTAGTATTTCACAACATTCCTGGCTGGTCGGCCCCTACTTCTAGGTGGGCACGTTATATACGTCTATATCGTAATATAACCTAACCTAACCCATCTAGACCCTCGCTGGTATTGTTTTACAAAATCCCGGTCGTGTCGGCCCATACATCTCCGTGGGGACATTATATACGTCTATATCGTTATATATCCTATCCTAAGGCAACCTAACATCTCGGATGTAGAATTTTCCAACATTCCTGGCGGGGCGGCCGCTACTTCTCGGTGGGAACATTATATACGTCTATATCGTAATATAACCTAACCTAACCCATCTAGACCATCGCTAGTAATGTTTTACAAAATCCCGGTCGTGTCGTCCCGTACGTCTCGGTGCGGACATTATATACGTCTATAACGTTATATATCCTAACCAAAGGCAACTTAACATCTCGGATGTAGTATTTTCGAACATTCCTGGCGGGTCGGACCCTACTTCTCGGTGGGCACATTATATACGTCTATATCGTAATATAACCTAACCTAACCCATCTAGACCCTCGCTGTTAATGTTTTACAAAATCCCGGTCGTGTCGGCCCGTACTTTTCCGTGGGGACATTTTATACGTCTACAATTTTATATATCCTAACCTAAGGGAAACTAACATCTCGGATGTAGTATTTTCCAACATTCCTGGCGGGTCGGCCCCTACTTCTCGGTGGGCACATTATATACGTCTATAACGTAATATAACCTAACCTAACAGATCTAGCCCCTAGCTAGGAATGTTTTACAGAATTCCGGTCGTGTCGTCCCGTACGTCTCGGTGCGGACATTATATACGTCTATAACGTTATATATCCTAACCAAAGGCAACTTAACATCTCGAATGTAGTATTTTCCAACATTCCTGGCGGGTCGGACCCTAATTCTCGGTGGGCACATTATATGCGTCTATATCGTAATATAACCTAACCTAACCCATCTAGACCCTCGCTGGTAATGTTTTACAAAATCCCGGTCGTGTCGGCCCATACTTCTCGATGGAAACATTATTTACGTCTATAACGTTATATATCCTAACCTAAGGGAACCTAACATCTCAGATGTAGTATTTCACAACATTCCTGGCGGGTCGGCCCCTACTTCTCGGTGGGCACATTATATACGTCTATATCGTAATATAACCTAACCTAACCCATCTAGACCCTCGCTTGTAATGTTTCACAGAATCCCGTTCGTGTCTTACCGTACGTCTCGAAGCCGGATATTATATACGTCTATAAAGTTATATATCCTAACCTAAGGCAACCTAACATCTCGAATGTAGTATTTCACAACATTCCTGGCGGGTCGGCCCCACTTCTCGGTGGGAACATTATTTACGTCTATAACCTAATATAACCTAACCTAACCCATCTAGACCCTCGCTGGTAATGTTTTACAAAATCCCAGCCATGTTGGCCCGTACATCTCGGTGGGGACATTATATACGTCTATAACTTTATATGTCCTAACCTAAGGGAACCTAACATCTCGGATGTAGTATTTCACAACATTCCTGGCTGGTCGGCCCCACTTCTCGGTGGGAACATTATATACGTTTATAACGTAATATAACCTAACCTAATCCATCTAGCCCCTCGCTTGTAATGTTTTACAGAATCCCAGTCGTGTCGTCCCGTACTTCTCGGTGCGGACATTATATACGTCTATAACGTTATATATCCTAACCAAAGGCAACTTAACATCTCGGATGTAGTATTTTCGAACATTCCTGGCGGGTCGGACCCTACTTCTCGGTGGGCACATTATATACGTCTGTAACGTAATATAACCTAACCTAAGCCACCTACAGCCTCGCTGGTAATGTTTCACAGAATCCCGTTCGTGTCTTCCCGTACGAATCGTATCCGGACATTATATACGTCTATAAAGTTATCTATCCTAACCTAAGGCAACCTAACATCTCGGATGTAGGATTTCACAACATTCCTGGCGGGTCGCACCAATTCTCGGTGGGAACATTATATACGTCTATAACGGAATATAACCTAACATAACCCATCTAGCCCCTAGCTGGGAATGTTTTACATAATCCCGGTCGTGTCGTCCCGTACTTCTCGGTGGGCACATTATATACGTCTATAACGTAATATAACCTAACCTAAGCCACCTACACCCTCGTTGGTAATGTTTCGCAGAATCCCGTTCGTGTCTTCCCGTACGTCTCGAAGACGGACATTATATACGTCTATAAAGTTATATATCCTAACCTAAGGCAACCTAACATCTCGAATGTAGTATTTCACAACATTCATGGCAGGTCGGCCCCACTTCTCGGTGGGAACATTATTCACGTCTATAACGTAATATAACCTAACCTAACCCATCTAGACCCCCGCTGTTAATGTTTTACAAAATCCCGGTCGCATCGGCACGTACGTCTCGGTGCTGACATTATATACGTCTATAACGTCATATATCCTAACCTAAGGGAACCTAACATCTCGGATGTAGTATTTCACAACATTCCTGGCTGGTCGGCCCCTACTTCTAGGTGGGCACGTTATATACGTCTATATCGTAATATAACCTAACCTAACCCATCTAGACCCTCGCTGGTATTGTTTTACAAAATCCCGGTCGTGTCGGCCCATACATCTCCGTGGGGACATTATATACGTCTATATCGTTATATATCCTATCCTAAGGCAACCTAACATCTCGGATGTAGAATTTTCCAACATTCCTGGCGGGGCGGCCGCTACTTCTCGGTGGGAACATTATATACGTCTATATCGTAATATAACCTAACCTAACCCATCTAGACCATCGCTAGTAATGTTTTACAAAATCCCGGTCGTGTCGTCCCGTACGTCTCGGTGCGGACATTATATACGTCTATAACGTTATATATCCTAACCAAAGGCAACTTAACATCTCGGATGTAGTATTTTCGAACATTCCTGGCGGGTCGGACCCTACTTCTCGGTGGGCACATTATATACGTCTATATCGTAATATAACCTAACCTAACCCATCTAGACCCTCGCTGTTAATGTTTTACAAAATCCCGGTCGTGTCGGCCCGTACTTTTCCGTGGGGACATTTTATACGTCTACAATTTTATATATCCTAACCTAAGGGAAACTAACATCTCGGATGTAGTATTTTCCAACATTCCTGGCGGGTCGGCCCCTACTTCTCGGTGGGCACATTATATACGTCTATAACGTAATATAACCTAACCTAACAGATCTAGCCCCTAGCTAGGAATGTTTTACAGAATTCCGGTCGTGTCGTCCCGTACGTCTCGGTGCGGACATTATATACGTCTATAACGTTATATATCCTAACCAAAGGCAACTTAACATCTCGAATGTAGTATTTTCCAACATTCCTGGCGGGTCGGACCCTAATTCTCGGTGGGCACATTATATGCGTCTATATCGTAATATAACCTAACCTAACCCATCTAGACCCTCGCTGGTAATGTTTTACAAAATCCCGGTCGTGTCGGCCCATACTTCTCGATGGAAACATTATTTACGTCTATAACGTTATATATCCTAACCTAAGGGAACCTAACATCTCAGATGTAGTATTTCACAACATTCCTGGCGGGTCGGCCCCTACTTCTCGGTGGGCACATTATATACGTCTATATCGTAATATAACCTAACCTAACCCATCTAGACCCTCGCTTGTAATGTTTCACAGAATCCCGTTCGTGTCTTACCGTACGTCTCGAAGCCGGATATTATATACGTCTATAAAGTTATATATCCTAACCTAAGGCAACCTAACATCTCGAATGTAGTATTTCACAACATTCCTGGCGGGTCGGCCCCACTTCTCGGTGGGAACATTATTTACGTCTATAACCTAATATAACCTAACCTAACCCATCTAGACCCTCGCTGGTAATGTTTTACAAAATCCCAGCCATGTTGGCCCGTACATCTCGGTGGGGACATTATATACGTCTATAACTTTATATGTCCTAACCTAAGGGAACCTAACATCTCGGATGTAGTATTTCACAACATTCCTGGCTGGTCGGCCCCACTTCTCGGTGGGAACATTATATACGTTTATAACGTAATATAACCTAACCTAATCCATCTAGCCCCTCGCTTGTAATGTTTTACAGAATCCCAGTCGTGTCGTCCCGTACTTCTCGGTGCGGACATTATATACGTCTATAACGTTATATATCCTAACCAAAGGCAACTTAACATCTCGGATGTAGTATTTTCGAACATTCCTGGCGGGTCGGACCCTACTTCTCGGTGGGCACATTATATACGTCTATATCGTAATATAACCTAAACTAACCCATCTAGACCCTCGCTGGTAATGTTTTCCAAAATCCCGGTCATGTCGGCCCGTACTTTTCCGTGGGGACATTTTATACGTCTATAATTTTATATATCCTAACCTATGGAACCTAACCTCTGGGATGTAGTATTTTCCAACATTCCTTGCAGGTCGGCCCCTACTTCTCGGTGGGCACATTATATACGTCTATAACGTAATGTAACCTAACCTAAGCCACCTACACCCTCGTTGTTAATGTTTCGCAGAATCCCGTTCGTGTCTTCCCGTACGTCTCGAAGCCGGACATTATATACGTCTATAAAGTTATATATCCTAACCTAAGGCAACCTAACATCTCGGATGTAGTATTTTCCAACATTCCTGGCGGGGCGGCCGCTACTTCTCGGTGGGAACATTATATACGTCTATATCGTAATATAACCTAACCTAACCCATCTAGACCCTCGCTAGTAATGTTTTACAAAATCCCGGTCGTGTCGGTCCGTACTTCTCGGTGGGGACATTATTTACGTCTATAAAGTTATATATCCTAACCTAAGGGAACCTAACATCTCGGATGTAGTATTTCACAACATTCCTGGCGGGTCGGCACCAATTCTCGGTGGGAACATTATATACGTCTATAACGGAATATAACCTAACATAACCCATCTAGCCCCTAGCTGGGAATGTTTTACAGAATCCCGGTCGTGTCGTCCCGCACGTCTCGGTGCGGACATCATATACGTCTATAACGTTATATATCCTAACCTAAGGGAACCTAACATCTCGGATATAGTATTTCACAACATTCCTCGCGGGTCGGCCCCTACTTCTCGGTGGGCACATTATATACGTCTATAACATAATATAACCTAACCTAACCCATCTAGCCCCTAGCTGGGAATGTTTTACAGAATCCCGGTCGTGACGTCCCGTACGTCTCGGTGCGGACATTATGTACGTCTATAACGTTATATATCCTAACCTAAGGCAACTTAACCTCTCGGATGTGGTATTTTCCAACATTCTTGGCGGGTCGGACCCTACTTCTCGGTGGGCACATTATATACGTCTACATCGTAATATAACCTAACCTAACCCATCTAGACCCTCGCTGGTAATGTTATACAAAATCCCGGTCCTGTCGGCCCGCACTTCTCGGTGGGGCATTATATACGTCTATAACTTTATATATCCTAACCTAAGGGAACCTAACATCTCGGATGTAGTATTTCACAACATTCCTGGCTGGTCGGCCCCACTTCTCGGTGGGAACATTATATACGTTTATAACATAATATAACCTAACCTAACCCATCTAGCCCCTCGCTTGTAATGCTTTACAGAATCCCGGTCGTGTCGTCCCGCACGTCTCGGTGCGGACATCATATACGTCTATAACGTTATATATCCTAACCTAAGGGAACCTAACATCTCGGATATAGTATTTCACAACATTCCTCGCGGGTCGGCCCCTACTTCTCGGTGGGCACATTATATACGTCTATAACGGAATATAACCTAACATAACCCATCTAGCCTCTAGCTGGGAATGTTTTACAGAATCCCGGTCGTGTCGTCCCGCACGTCTCTGTGCGGACATCATATACGTCTATAACGTTATATATCCTAACCTAAGGGAACCTAACATCTCGGATATAGTATTTCACAACATTCCTCGCGGGTCGGCCCCTACTTCTCGGTGGGCACATTATATACGTCTATATCGTAATATAACCTAACCTAACCCATCTAGACCCTCGCTGGTAATGTTTTACAAAATCCCGGTCGCGTCGGCCCGTACTTCTCGGTGGGGACATTATATACGTCTATAACGGAATATAACCTAACCTAACCCATCTGGCCCCTAGCTGGGAATGTTTTACAGAATCCCGGTCGTGTCGTCCCGTACGTCTCGGTGCGGACATTATATACGTCTATAACGTTATATATACTAACCAAAGGCAACTTAACATCTCGGATGTAGTATTTTCCAACTGTCTTGGCGGGTCGGACCCTACTTCTCGGTGGGCACATTATATACGTCTATATCGTAATATAACCTAACCTAACCCATCTAGACCCTCGCTGTTAATGTTTTACAAAATCCCGGTCGTGTCGGCCCGTACTTTTCCGTGGGGACATTTTATACGTCTACAATTTTATATATCCTAACCTAAGGGAAACTAACATCTCGGATGTAGTATTTTCCAACATTCCTGGCGGGTCGGCCCCTACTTCTCGGTGGGCACATTATATACGTCTATAACGTAATATAACCTAACCTAACAGATCTAGCGCCTAGCTATGAATGTTTTACAGAATTCCGGTCGTGTCGTCCCGTACGTCTCGGTGCGGACATTATATACGTCTATAACGTTATATATCCTAACCAAAGGCAACTTAACATCTCGAATGTAGTATTTTCCAACATTCCTGGCGGGTCGGACCCTAATTCTCGGTGGGCACATTATATGCGTCTATATCGTAATATAACCTAACCTAACCCATCTAGACCCTCGCTGGTAATGTTTTACAAAATCCCGGTCGTGTCGGCCCATACTTCTCGATGGAAACATTATTTACGTCTATAACGTTATATATCCTAACCTAAGGGAACCTAACATCTCAGATGTAGTATTTCACAACATTCCTGGCGGGTCGGCCCCTACTTCTCGGTGGGCTCATTATATACGTCTATATCGTAATATAACCTAACCTAACCCATCTAGACCCTCGCTTGTAATGTTTCACAGAATCCCGTTCGTGTCTTACCGTACGTCTCGAAGCCGGATATTATATACGTCTATAAAGTTATATATCCTAACCTAAGGCAACCTAACATCTCGAATGTAGTATTTCACAACATTCCTGGCGGGTCGGCCCCACTTCTCGGTGGGAACATTATTTACGTCTATAACCTAATATAACCTAACCTAACCCATCTAGACCCTCGCTGGTAATGTTTTACAAAATCCCGGCCATGTTGGCCCGTACATCTCGGTGGGGACATTATATACGTCTATAACTTTATATGTCCTAACCTAAGGGAACCTAACATCTCGGATGTAGTATTTCACAACATTCCTGGCTGGTCGGCCCCACTTCTCGGTGGGAACATTATATACGTTTATAACGTAATATAACCTAACCTAATCCATCTAGCCCCTCGCTTGTAATGTTTTACAGAATCCCAGTCGTGTCGTCCCGTACTTCTCGGTGCGGACATCATATACGTCTATAACGTTATATATCCTAACCTAAGGGAACCTAACATCTCGGATATAGTATTTCACAACATTCCTCGCGGGTCGGCCCCTACTTCTCGGTGGGCACATTATATAAGTCTATATCGTAATATAACCTAACCTAACCCATCTAGACCCTCGCTGGTAATGTTTTACAAAATCGCGGTCGCGTCGGCCCGTACTTCTCGGTGGGGACATTATTTACGTCTATAACGTTATATATCCTAACCTAAGGGAACCTAACATCTCGGATGTAGTATTTCACAACATTCCTGGCGGGGCGGCCGCTACTTCTCGGTGGGCACATTATATACGTCTATAACGTAATATAACCTAACCTAACCCATCTAGACCCTCGCTGGTAATGTTTTACAAAATCGCGGTCGCGTCGGCCCGTACTTCTCGGTGGGGACATTATTTACGTCTATAACGTTATATATCCTAACCTAAGGGAACCTAACATCTCGGATGTAGTATTTCACAACATTCCTGGCGGGGCGGCCGCTACTTCTCGGTGGGCACATTATATACGTCTATAACGTAATATAACCTAACCTAACCCATCTAGCCCCTAGCTGGGAATGTTTTACAGAATCCCGGTCGTGTCGTCCCGTACGTCTCGGTGCGGAAATTATATACGTCTATAACGTTATATATCCTAACCTAAGGCAACTTAACCTCTCGGATGTAGTATTTTCCAACATTCCTGGCTGGTCGGACCCTACTTCTCGGTGGGCACATTATATACGTCTACATCGTAATATAACCTAACCTAACCCATCTAGACCCTCGCTGTTAATGTTTTACAAAATCCCGGTCGCATCGGCACGTACGTTTCGGTGAGGACATTATATACGTCTATAACGTTATATATCCTAACCAAAGGCAACTTAACATCTCGGATGTAGTATTTTCGAACATTACTGGCGGGTCGGCCCCACTTCTCGGTGGGAACATTATTTACGTCTATAACCAAATATAACCTAACCTAACCCATCTAGACCCTCGCTGGTAATGTTTTACAAAATCCCGGTCATGTTGGCCCGTACATCTCGGTGGGGACATTATATACGTCTATAACTTTATATGTCCTAACCTAAGGGAACCTAACATCTCGGATGTAGTATTTTCCAACATTCATTGCAGGTCGGCCCCTACTTCTCGGTGGGCACATTATATACGTCTATAACGTAATATAACCTAACCTAAGCCACCTACACCCTCGTTGTTAATGTTTCGCAGAATCCCGTGCGTGTCTTCCCGTACGTCTCGAAGCCGGACATTATATACGTCTATAAAGTTATATATCCTAACCTAAGGCAACCTAACATCTCGAATGTAGTACTTCACAACATTCATGGCAGGTAGGCCCCACTTCTCGGTGGGAGCATTATTCACGTCTATAACGTAATATAACCTAACCTAACCCATCTAGACCCCCGCTGTTAATGTTTTACAAAATCCCGGTCGCATCGGCACGTACGTCTCGGTGCGGACATTATATACGTCTATAACGTTATATATCCTAACCTAAGGCAACTTAACCTCTCGGATGTAGTATTTTCCAACATTCCTTGCAGGTCGGCCCCTACTTCTCGGTGGGCACATTATATACGTCTATAACGTAATATAACCTAACCTAAGCCACCTACACCCTCGTTGTTAATGTTTCGCAGAATCCCGTTCGTGCCTTCCCGTACGTCTCGAAGCCGGACATTATATACGTCTATAAAGTTATATATCCTAACCTAAGGCAACCTAACATCTCGAATGTAGTATTTCACAACATTCCTGGCTGGTCGGCCCCTACTTCTCGGTGGGCACGTTATATACGTCTATATCGTAATATAACCTAACCTAACCCATCTAGACCCTCGCTGGTATTGTTTTACAAAATCCCGGTCGTGTCGGCCCATACTTCTCCGTGGGGACATTATATACGTCTATATCGTTATATATCCTAACCTAAGGCAACCTAACATCTCGGATGTAGTATTTTCCAACATTCCTGGCGGGGCGGCCGCTACTTCTCGGTGGGAACATTATATACGTCTATATCGTAATATAACCTAACCTAACCCATCTAGACCATCGCTAGTAATGTTTTACAAAATCCCGGTCGTGTCGTCCCGTACGTCTCGGTGCGGACATTATATACGTCTATAACGTTATATATCCTAACCAAAGGCAACTTAACATCTCGGATGTAGTATTTTCGAACATTCCTGGCAGGTCAGACCCTACTTCTCGGTGGGCACATTATATACGTCTATATCGTAATATAACCTAAACTAACCCATCTAGACCCTCGCTGGTAATGTTTTCCAAAATCCCGGTCATGTCGGCCCGTACTTTTCCGTGGGGACATTTTATACGTCTATAATTTTATATATCCTAACCTATGGAACCTAACCTCTGGGATGTAGTATTTTCCAACATTCCTTGCAGGTCGGCCCCTACTTCTCGGTGGGCACATTATATACGTCTATAACGTAATATAACCTAACCTAAGCCACCTACACCCTCGTTGGTAATGTTTCGCAGAATCCCGTTCGTGTCTTCCCGTACGTCTCGAAGACGGACATTATATACGTCTATAAAGTTATATATCCTAACCTAAGGCAACCTAACATCTCGAATGTAGTATTTCACAACATTCATGGCAGGTCGGCCCCACTTCTCGGTGGGCACATTATATACGTCTATATCGTAATATAACCTAACCTAACCCATCTAGACCCTCGCTGGTAATGTTTTACAAAATCCCGGTCGTGTCGGCCCATACTTCTCCGTGGGGACATTATATACGTCTATATCGTTATATATCCTAACCTAAGGCAACCTAACATCTCGGATGTAGTATTTCACAACATTCCTGGCGGGGCGGCGCCAATTCTCGGTGGGCACATTATATACGTCTGTAACGTAATATAACCTAACCTAAGCCACCTACAGCCTCGCTGGTAATGTTTCACAGAATCCCGTTCGTGTCTTCCCGTACGAATCGTATCCGGACATTATATACGTCTATAAAGTTATATATCCTAACCTAAGGCAACCTAACATCTCGGATGTAGGATTTCACAACATTCCTGGCGGGTCGCACCAATTCTCGGTGGGAACATTATATACGTCTATAACGGAATATAACCTAACATAACCCATCTAGCCCCTAGCTGGGAATGTTTTACATAATCCCGGTCGTGTCGTCCCGTACTTCTCGGTGGGCACATTATATACGTCTATAACGTAATATAACCTAACCTAAGCCACCTACACCCTCGTTGGTAATGTTTCGCAGAATCCCGTTCGTGTCTTCCCGTACGTCTCGAAGACGGACATTATATACGTCTATAAAGTTATATATCCTAACCTAAGGCAACCTAACATCTCGAATGTAGTATTTCACAACATTCCTGGCAGGTCGGCCCCACTTCTCGGTGGGAACATTATTCACGTCTATAACGTAATATAACCTAACCTAACCCATCTAGACCCCCGCTGTTAATGTTTTACAAAATCCCGGTCGCATCGGCACGTACGTCTCGGTGCTGACATTATATACGTCTATAACGTCATATATCCTAACCTAAGGGAACCTAACATCTCGGATGTAGTATTTCACAACATTCCTGGCTGGTCGGCCCCTACTTCTCGGTGGGCACGTTATATACGTCTATATCGTAATATAACCTAACCTAACCCATCTAGACCCTCGCTGGTATTGTTTTACAAAATCCCGGTCGTGTCGGCCCATACATCTCCGTGGGGACATTATATACGTCTATATCGTTATATATCCTATCCTAAGGCAAGCTAACATCTCGGATGTAGAATTTTCCAACATTCCTGGCGGGGCGGCCGCTACTTCTCGGTGGGAACATTATATACGTCTATATCGTAATATAACCTAACCTAACCCATCTAGACCATCGCTAGTAATGTTTTACAAAATCCCGGTCGTGTCGTCCCGTACGTCTCGGTGCGGACATTATATACGTCTATAACGTTATATATCCTAACCAAAGGCAACTTAACATCTCGGATGTAGTATTTTCGAACATTCCTGGCAGGTCAGACCCTACTTCTCGGTGGGCACATTATATACGTCTATATCGTAATATAACCTAAACTAACCCATCTAGACCCTCGCTGGTAATGTTTTCCAAAATCCCGGTCATGTCGGCCCGTACTTTTCCGTGGGGACATTTTATACGTCTATAATTTTATATATCCTATCCTATGGAACCTAACCTCTGGGATGTAGTATTTTCCAACATTCCTTGCAGGTCGGCCCCTACTTCTCGGTGGGCACATTATATACGTCTATAACGTAATATAACCTAACCTAAGCCACCTACACCCTCGTTGGTAATGTTTCGCAGAATCCCGTTCGTGTCTTCCCGTACGTCTCGAAGACGGACATTATATACGTCTATAAAGTTATATATCCTAACCTAAGGCAACCTAACATCTCGAATGTAGTATTTCACAACATTCATGGCAGGTCGGCCCCACTTCTCGGTGGGCACATTATATACGTCTATATCGTAATATAACCTAACCTAACCCATCTAGACCCTCGCTGGTAATGTTTTACAAAATCCCGGTCGTGTCGGCCCATACTTCTCCGTGGGGACATTATATACGTCTATATCGTTATATATCCTAACCTAAGGCAACCTAACATCTCGGATGTAGTATTTCACAACATTCCTGGCGGGGCGGCGCCAATTCTCGGTGGGCACATTATATACGTCTGTAACGTAATATAACCTAACCTAAGCCACCTACAGCCTCGCTGGTAATGTTTCACAGAATCCCGTTCGTGTCTTCCCGTACGTCTCGTATCCGGACATTATATACGTCTATAAAGTTATATATCCTAACCTAAGGCAACCTAACATCTCGGATGTAGTATTTCACAACATTCCTGGCGGGTCGCACCAATTCTCGGTGGGAACATTATATACGTCTATAACGGAATATAACCTTACATAACCCATCTAGCCCCTAGCTGGGAATGTTTTACATAATCCCGGTCGTGTCGTCCCGTACTTCTCGGTGGGGCATTATATACGTCTATAACTTTATATATCCTAACCTAAGGGAACGTAACATCTCGGATGTAGTATTTCACAACATTCCTGGCTGGTCGGCCCCACTTCTCGGTGGGAACATTATATACGTTTATAACGTAATATAACCTAACCTAATCCATCTAGCCCCTCGCTTGTAATGTTTTACAGAATCCCGGTCGTGTCGTCCCGTACTTCTCGGTGCGGACATTATATACGTCTATAACGTTATATATCCTAACCAAAGGCAACTTAACATCTCGGATGTAGTATTTTCGAACATTCCTGGCGGGTCGGACCCTACTTCTCGGTGGGCACATTATATACGTCTATAACGTAATATAACCTAACCTAAGCCACCTACACCCTCGTTGTTAATGTTTCGCAGAATCCCGTTCGTGTCTTCCCGTACGTCTCGAAGCCGGACATTATATACGTCTATAAAGTTATATATCCTAACCTAAGGCAACCTAACATCTCGAATGTAGTATTTCACAACATTCATGGCAGGTAGGCCCCACTTCTCGGTGGGAACATTATTCACGTCTATAACGTAATATAACCTAACCTAACCCATCTAGACCCCCGCTGTTAATGTTTTACAAAATCCCGGTCGCATCGGCACGTACGTCTCGGTGCTGACATTATATACGTCTATAACGTCATATATCCTAACCTAAGGGAACCTAACATCTCGGATGTAGTATTTCACAACATTCCTGGCTGGTCGGCCCCTACTTCTCGGTGGGCACGTTATATACGTCTATATCGTAATATAACCTAACCTAACCCATCTAGACCCTCGCTGGTATTGTTTTACAAAATCCCGGTCGTGTCGGCCCATACATCTCCGTGGGGACATTATATACGTCTATATCGTTATATATCCTAACCTAAGGCAACCTAACATCTCGGATGTAGTATTTTCCAACATTCCTGGCGGGGCGGCCGCTACTTCTCGGTGGGAACATTATATACGTCTATATCGTAATATAACCTAACCTAACCCATCTAGACCCTCGCTAGTAATGTTTTACAAAATCCCGGTCGTGTCGGTCCGTACTTCTCGGTGGGGACATTATTTACGTCTATAAAGTTATATATCCTAACCTAAGGGAACCTAACATCTCGGATGTAGTATTTCACAACATTCCTGGCGGGTCGGCACCAATTCTCGGTGGGAACATTATATACGTCTATAACGGAATATAACCTAACATAACCCATCTAGCCCCTAGCTGGGAATGTTTTACAGAATCCCGTTCGTGTCGTCCCGCACGTCTCGGTGCGGACATCATATACGTCTATAACGTTATATATCCTAACCTAAGGGAACCTAACATCTCGGATATAGTATTTCACAACATTCCTCGCGGGTCGGCCCCTACTTCTCGGTGGGCACATTATATACGTCTATAACATAATATAACCTAACCTAACCCATCTAGCCCCTAGCTGGGAATGTTTTACAGAATCCCGGTCGTGACGTCCCGTACGTCTCGGTGCGGACATTATGTACGTCTATAACGTTATATATCCTAACCTAAGGCAACTTAACCTCTCGGATGTGGTATTTTCCAACATTCTTGGCGGGTCGGACCCTACTTCTCGGTGGGCACATTATATACGTCTACATCGTAATATAACCTAACCTAACCCATCTAGACCCTCGCTGGTAATGTTATACAAAATCCCGGTCCTGTCGGCCCGCACTTCTCGGTGGGGCATTATATACGTCTATAACTTTATATATCCTAACCTAAGGGAACCTAACATCTCGGATGTAGTATTTCACAACATTCCTGGCTGGTCGGCCCCACTTCTCGGTGGGAACATTATATACGTTTATAACGTAGTATAGCCTAACCTAACCCATCTAGACCCTCGCTGGTAATGTTGTACAGTATCCCGGTCGTGTCTTCCCGTGCGTCTCGGTGCGGACATTATATACGTCTATAACGTTATATATCCTAACCAAAGGCAACTTAACATCTCGGATGTAGTATTTTCCAGCATTCCTGGCGGGTCGGACCCTACTTCTCGGTGGGCACATTATATACGTCTATATCGTAATATAACCTAACCTAACCCATCTAGACCCTCGCTTGTAATGTTTTACAAAATCCCGGTCATGTTGGCCCGTACATCTCGGTGGGGACATTATATACGTCTATAACTTTATATGTCCTAACCTAAGGGAACCTAACATCTCGGATGTAGTATTTCACAACATTCCTGGCTGGTCGGCCCCACTTCTCGGTGGGAACATTATATACGTTTATAACGTAATATAACCTAACCTAACCCATCTAGCCCCTCGCTGGTAATGTTTTACAGAATCCAGGTCGTGTCGTCTCGTACGTCTCGGTGCGGACATTATATACGTCTATAACGTTATATATCCTAACCTAAGGGAACCTAACATCACGGATGTAGTATTTCACAACATTCCTGGCTGGTCGGCCCCATTTCTCGGTGGGAACATTATATACGTCTATATCGTAATATAACCTAACCTAACCCATCTAGACCCTCGCTGGTAATGTTTTACAGAATCCCGGTCGTGTCGTCTCGTACGTCTCGGTGCGGACATTATATACGTCTATAACGTTATATATCCTAACCTAAGGGAACCTAACATCACGGATGTAGTATTTCACAACATTCCTGGCTGGTCAGCCCCACTTCTCGGTGGGAACATTATATACGTCTATATCGTAGTATAACCTAACCTAACCCATCTAGCCCCTCGCTTGTAATGTTTGGGAGAATCCCGGTCGTGTCGGCCCGTACGTCTCGGTGCGGACATTATATACGTCTATAACGTTATATATCCTAACCTAAGGGAACCTAACATCTCGGATGTAGTATTTCACAACATTCGTGGCTGGTCGGCCCCACTTCTCGGTGGGAACATTATATACGTTTATAACGAAGTATAACCTAACCTAACCCATCTAGACCCTCGCTTGTAATGTTTTACAGAATCCCGGTCGTGTCGTCCCGTACGTCTCGGTGCGGACATTATATACGTCTATAACGTTATATATCCTAACCAAAGGCAACCTAACATCTCGAATGTAGTATTTCACAACATTCCTGGCGGGTCGGCCCCACTTCTCGGTGGGAACATTATTTACGTCTATAACCTAATATAACCTAACCTAACCCATCTAGACCCTCGCTGGTAATGTTTTACAAAATCCCGGTCGTGTCGGCCCGTACTTCTCCGTGGGGACATTATATACTTCTATATCGTTATATATCCTAACCTAAGGCAACCTAACATCTCGGATGTAGTATTTTCCAACATTCCTGGCGGGTCGGACCCTACTTCTCGGTGGGCACATTATATACGTCTATATCGTAATATAACCTAACCTAACCCATCTAGACCATCGCTGGTAATGTTTTACAAAATCCCGGTCGTGTCGGCCCGTACTTCTCGGTGGGGACATTATATACGTCTATAACGTTATATATCCTAACCAAAGGCAACTTAACATCTTGGATGTTCTATTTTCCAACATTCCTGGCGGGTCGGCCCCTACTTCTCGGTGGGCACATTGTATACGTCTATATCGTAATATAACCTATCCTAAGCCATCTAGAACCTCGCTGGTAATGTTTTACAGAATCCCGGTCGTGTCGTCTCGTACGTCTCGGTGCGGACATTATATACGTCTATAACGTTATATATCCTAACCAAAGGCAACTTAACATCTCGGATGTAGTATTTTCCAACATTCCTGGCGGGTCGGACTCTACTTCTCGGTGGGCACATTATATACGTCTATATCGTAATATAACCTAACCTAACCCATGTAGACCCTCGCTGGTTATGTTTTACAAAATCCCAGTCGTGTCGGCCCGTACTTTTCCGTGGGGACATTATATACGTCTATAATTTTATATATCCTAACCTAAGGCAGCTTAACATCTCGGATGTAGTATTTTCCAACATTCCTGGCGGGTCAGTCCTACTTCTCGGTGGGCACATTATATACGTCTATAACGTAATATAACCTAACCTAACCCATCTAGCCCCTAGCTGGGAATGTTTTACAGAATCCCGGTCGTGTCGTCTCGTACGTCTCGGTGCAGACATTATATACGTCTATAACGTTATATATCCTAACCTAAGGGATCCTAACATCTCGGATGTAGTATTTCACAACATTCCTGTCTGGTCGGCCCCTACTTCTCGGTGGGCACATTATATACGTCTGTAACGTAATGTAACCTAACCTAAGCCACCTACACCCTCGCTGGTAATGTTTCACAGAATCCCGTTCGTGTCTTCCCGTACGTCTCGAAGCCGGACATTATATACGTCTATCAAGTTATATATCCTAACCTAAGGCAACCTAACATCTCGAATGTAGTATTTCACAACATTCCTGGCGGGTCGGACCCTACTTCTCGGTGGGCACATTATATACGTCTATATCGTAATATAACCTAACCTAACCCATCTAGACCCTCGCTGGTAATGTTTTACAAAATCCCGGTCATGTAGGCCCGTACTTTTCCGTGGGGACATTATATACGTCTATAACGTTATATATACTAACCTAAGGGAACCCAACATCACGGATCTAGTATTTCACAACATTCCTGGCTGGTCGGCACCACTTCTCGGTGGGAACATTATATACGTTTATAACGTAGTATAACCTAACCTAACCTATCTAGCCCCTCGCTTGTAATGTTTTGCAGAATCCCGGTCGTGTCGTCCCGTACGTCTCGGTGCGGACATTATATACGTCTATAACGTTATATATCCTAACCTAAGGCAACTTAACCTCTCGGATGTAGTATTTTCCAACAGTCTTGTCGGGTCGGACCCTACTTCTCGGTGGGCACATTGTATACTTCTATATCGTAATATAACCTAACCTAACCCATCTAGACCCTCGCTGTTAATGTTTTACAAAATCGCGGCCTTGTCGGCCCGTACTTCTCCGTGGGGACATTATATACGTCTATATCGTTATATGTCCTAACCTAAGGCAACTTAACATCTCCGATGTAGTATTTTCCAACATTCCTGGCGGGCCGGCCCCTACTTCTCGGTGGGCACATTATATACGTCTATAACGTAATATAACCTAACCTAACCCATCTAGCCCCTAGCTGGGAATGTTTTACAGAATCCCGGTCGTGTCGTCTCGTACGTCTCGGTGCAGACATTATATACGTCTATAACGTTATATATCCTAACCTAAGGGATCCTAACATCTTGGATGTAGTATTTCACAACATTCCTGTCTGGTCGGCCCCACTTCTCGGTGGGAATATTATATACGTTTATAACGTAGTATAACCTAACCTAACCCATCTAGCCCCTCGCTTGTAATGTTTTACACAATCCCGGTCGTGTCGTCCCGTACGTCTCGGTGCGGACATTATATACGTCTATAACGTTATATACCCTAACCTCAGGGAACCTAACATCTCGGATGCAGTACTTCACAACATTCCTGGCGGGTCGGCGCCAATTCTCGGTGGGAACATTATATACGTTTATAACGAAATATAACCTAACCTAACCCATCTAGACCCTCGCTTGTAATGTTTTACAAAATCCCGGTCGTGTCGGCCCGTACTTCTCGGTGGGGACATTATATACGTCTATAACGTTATATATCCTAACCAAAGGCAACTTAACATCTTGGATGTTCTATTTTCCAACATTCCTGGCGGGTCGGCCCCTACTTCTCGGTGGGCACATTGTATACGTCTATATCGTAATATAACCTATCCTAAGCCATCTAGAACCTCGCTGGTAATGTTTTACAGAATCCCGGTCGTGTCGTCTCGTACGTCTCGGTGCGGACATTATATACGTCTATAACGTTATATATCCTAACCAAAGGCAACTTAACATCTCGGATGTAGTATTTTCCAACATTCCTGGCGGGTCGGACTCTACTTCTCGGTGGGCACATTATATACGTCTATATCGTAATATAACCTAACCTAACCCATCTAGACCCTCGCTGGTTATGTTTTACAAAATCCCAGTCGTGTCGGCCCGTACTTTTCCGTGGGGACATTATATACGTCTATAATTTTATATATCCTAACCTAAGGCAACTTAACATCTCGGATGTAGTATTTTCCAACATTCCTGGCGGGTCAGTCCTACTTCTCGGTGGGCACATTATATACGTCTATAACGTAATATAACCTAACCTAACCCATCTAGCCCCTAGCTGGGAATGTTTTACAGAATCCCGGTCGTGTCGTCTCGTACGTCTCGGTGCAGACATTATATACGTCTATAACGTTATATATCCTAACCTAAGGGATCCTAACATCTCGGATGTAGTATTTCACAACATTCCTGTCTGGTCGGCCCCTACTTCTCGGTGGGCACATTATATACGTCTGTAACGTAATGTAACCTAACCTAAGCCACCTACACCCTCGCTGGTAATGTTTCACAGAATCCCGTTCGTGTCTTCCCGTACGTCTCGAAGCCGGACATTATATACGTCTATCAAGTTATATATCCTAACCTATGGCAACCTAACATCTCGAATGTAGTATTTCACAACATTCCTGGCGGGTCGGCCCCACTTCTCGGTGGGAACATTATTTACGTCTATAACGTAATATAACCTAACCTAACCCATCTAGACCCTCGCTGGTAATGTTTTACAAAATTCCGTTCGTGTCGGCCCGTACTTCTCCGTGGGGACATTATATACGTCTATATCGTTATATATCCTAACCAAAGGCAACTTAACATCTCGGATGTAGTATTTTCCAACATTCCTGGCGGGTCGGCCCCTACTTCTAGGTGGGCACATTGTGTACGTCTATATCGTAAAGTAACCTAACCTAACCCATCTAGACCCTCGCTGGTAATGTTTTACAAAATCCCGGTCATGTAGGCCCGTACTTTTCCGTGGGGACATTATATACGTCTATAACGTTATATATACTAACCTAAGGGAACCTAACATCACGGATCTAGTATTTCACAACATTCCTGGCTGGTCGGCACCACTTCTCGGTGGGAACATTATATACGTTTATAACGTAGTATAACCTAACCTAACCTATCTAGCCCCTCGCTTGTAATGTTTTGCAGAATCCCGGTCGTGTCGTCCCGTACGTCTCGGTGCGGACATTATATACGTCTATAACGTTATATATCCTAACCTAAGGCAACTTAACCTCTCGGATGTAGTATTTTCCAACAGTCTTGTCGGGTCGGACCCTACTTCTCGGTGGGCACATTATATACTTCTATATCGTAATATAACCTAACCTAACCCATCTAGACCCTCGCTGTTAATGTTTTACAAAATCGCGGTCTTGTCGGCCCGTACTTCTCCGTGGGGACATTATATACGTCTATATCGTTATATGTCCTAACCTAAGGCAACTTAACATCTCCGATGTAGTATTTTCCAACATTCCTGGCGGGCCGGCCCCTACTTCTCGGTGGGCACATTATATACGTCTATAACGTAATATAACCTAACCTAACCCATCTAGCCCCTAGCTGGGAATGTTTTACAGAATCCCGGTCGTGTCGTCTCGTACGTCTCGGTGCAGACATTATATACGTCTATAACGTTATATATCCTAACCTAAGGGATCCTAACATCTCGGATGTAGTATTTCACAACATTCCTGGCTGGTCGGCCCCACTTCTCGGTGGGAATATTATATACGTTTCTAACGTAGTATAACCTAACCTAACCCATCTAGCCCCTCGCTTGTAATGTTTTACAGAATCCCGGTCGTGTCGTCCCGTACGTCTCGGTGCGGACATTATATACGTCTATAACGTTATATACCCTAACCTAAGGCAACCTAGCATCTCGGATGTAGTATTTTCCAACATTCCTGGCGGGGAGGCCCCTACTTCTCGGTGGGAACATTATATACGTCTATATCGTAATATAACCTAACCTAACCCATCTAGATCCTCGCTGGTAATGTTTTACAAAATCCCGGTCATGTCGGCCCGTACTTCTCGGTGGGGAAATTATATACGTCTATAACGTTATATATCCTAACCTAGGGGAACCTAACATCTCGGATGTAGTATTTCACAACATTCGTGGCTGGTCGGCCCCACTTCTCGGTGGGAACATTATATACGTTTATAACGAAATATAACCTAACCTAACCCATCTAGACCCTCGCTTGTAATGTTTTAAAAAATCCCGGTCGTGTCGTCCCGTACGTCTCGGTGCGGACATTATATACGTCTATATCGTTATATATCCTAACCTAAGGCAACCTAGCATCTCGGATGTAGTATTTTCCAACATTCCTGGCGGGGAGGCCCCTACTTCTCGGTGGGAACATTATATACGTCTATATCGTAATATAACCTAACCTAACCCATCTAGATCCTCGCTGGTAATGTTCTACAAAATCCCGGTCGTGTCGGCCCGTACTTCTCGGTGGGGACATTATATACGTCTATAACGTTATATATCCTAACCTAGGGGAACCTAACATCTCGGATGTAGTATTTCACAACATTCGTGGCTGGTCGGCCCCACTTCTCGGTGGGAACATTATATACGCCTATATCGTAATATAACCTAACCTAACCCACCTAGACCCTCGCTGGTAATGTTTTACAGAATCCCGGTCGTGTCGTCCCGTACGTCTCGGTGCGGACATTATATACGTCTATAACGTTATATATCCTAACCTAAGGCAACTTAACATCTTGAATGTAGTATTTTCCAACATTCCTGGCGGGTCGGCCCCTACTTCTCGGTGGGCACATTATATACGTCTATATCATAATATAACCTAACCTAACCCATCTAGACCCTCGCTGGTAATGTTTTACAGAATCCCGGTCGTGTCGTGTCGTACGTCTCGGTGCGGACATTATATACGTCTATAACGTTATATATCCTAACCTAAGGGAACCTAACATCACGGATGTAGTATTTCACAACATTCCTGGCTGGTCGGCCCCACTTCTCGGTGGGAACATTATATACGTTTATAACGTAGTATAACCTAACCTAACCCATCTAGACCCTCGCTGGTAATGTTTTACAAAATCCCGGTCGTGTCGCCCCGTACTTCTCCGTGGGGACATTATATACGTCTATAACGTTATATATCCTAACCTAAGGGAACCTAATATCTCGGATGTAGTATTTTCCAACATTCTTGGCGGGTCGGACTCTACTGCTCGGTGGGCACATTATATACGTCTATATCGTAATATAACCTAACCTAACCCATCTAGACCCTCGCTGGTTATGTTTTACAAAATCCCAGTCGTGTCGGCCCGTACTTTTCCGTGGGGACATTATATACGTCTATAATTTTATATATCCTAACCTAAGGCAACTTAACATCTCGGATGTAGTATTTTCCAACATTCCTGGCGGGTCAGTCCTACTTCTCGGTGGACACATTATATACGTCTATAACGTAATATAACCTAACCTAACCCATCTAGCCCCTAGCTGGGAATGTTTTACAGAATCCGGGTCGTGTCGTCCCGTACGTCTCGGTGCAGACATTATATACGTCTATAACGTTATATATCCTAACCTAAGGGATCCTAACATCTCGGATGTAGTATTTCACAACATTCCTGTCTGGTCGGCCCCTACTTCTCGGTGGGCACATTATATACGTCTGTAACGTAATGTAACCTAACCTAAGCCACCCACACCCTCGCTGGTAATGTTTCACAGAATCCCGTTCGTGTCTTCCCGTACGTCTCGAAGCCGGACATTATATACGTCTATCAAGTTATATATCCTAACCTATGGCAACCTAACATCTCGAATGTAGTATTTCACAACATTCCTGGCGGGTCGGCCCCACTTCTCGGTGGGAACATTACTTACGTCTATAACGTAATATAACCTAACCTAACCCATCTAGACCCTCGCTGGTAATGTTTTACAAAATTCCGGTCGTGTCGGCCCGTACTTCTCCGTGGGGACATTATATACGTCTATATCGTTATATATCCTAACCTAAGGCAACCTAGCATCTCGGATGTAGTATTTTCCAACATTCCTGGCGGGTCGGCCCCTACTTCTAGGTGGGCACATTGTGTACGTCTATATCGTAAAGTAACCTAACCTAACCCATCTAGACCCTCGCTGGTAATGTTTTACAGAATCCCGGTCGTGTCGTCTCGTACGTCTCGGTGCGGACATTATATACGTCTATAACGTTATATACCCTAACCTAAGGGAACCTAACATCTCGGGTGCAGTATTTCACAACATTCCTGGCGGGTCGGCGCCAATTCTCGGTGGGAACATTATATACGTCTATAACGCAATATAACCTAACCTAACCCATCTAGACCCTCGCTGGTAGTGTTTTACAAAATCCCGGTCGTGTCGGGCCGTACTTCTCGGTGGGGACATTATATACGTCTATAACGTTATATATCCTAACCAAAGACAACTTAACATCTTGGATGTTCTATTTTCCAACATTCCTGGCGGGTCGGACCCTACTTCTCGGTGGGCACATTATATACGTCTATATCGTAATATAACCTAACCTAACCCATCTAGACCCTCGCTGGTAATGTTTTACAAAATCCCGGTCATGTAGGCTCGTACTTTTCCGTGGGGACATTTTATACGTCTATAATTTTATACATCCTAACGTAAGGCAACCTAACATCTCGGATGTAGTATTTCACAACATTCCTGGCGGGTCGGCCCCACTTCTCGGTGGGAACATTATTTACGTCTATAACGTAATATAACCTAACCTAACCCATCTAGACCCTCGCTGTTAATGTTTTACAAAATCCCGGTCTTGTCGGCCCGTACTTCTCCGTGGGGACATTATATACGTCTATATCGTTATATGTCCTAACCTAAGGCAACTTAACATCTCCGATGTAGTATTTTCCAACATTCCTGGCGGGCCGGCCCCTACTTAACGGTGGGCACATTATATACCTCTATAACGTAATATAACCTAACCTAACCCATCTAGCCCCTAGCTGGGAATGTTTTACAGAATCCCGGTCGTGTCGTCTCGTACGTCTCGGTGCAGACATTATATACGTCTATAACGTTATATATCCTAACCTAAGGGATCCTAACATCTCGGATGTAGTATTTCACAACATTCCTGGCTTGTCGGCCCCACTTCTCGGTGGGAATATTATATACGTTTATAACGTAGTATAACCTAACCTAACCCATCTAGCCCCTCGCTTGTAATGTTTTACAGAATCCCGGTCGTGTCGTCCCGTACGTCTCGGTGCGGACATTATATACGTCTATAACGTTATATACCCTAACCTCAGGGAACCTAACATCTCGGATGCAGTACTTCACAACATTCCTGGCGGGTCGGCGCCAATTCTCGGTGGGAACATTATATACGTTTATAACGAAATATAACCTAACCTAACCCATCTAGACTCTCGCTTGTAATGTTTTACAAAATCCCGGTCGTGTCGTCCCGTACGTCTCGGTGCGGACATTATATACGTCTATACCGTTATATATCCTAACCTAAGGCAACCTAGCATCTCGGATGTAGTATTTTCCAACATTCCTGGCGGGGAGGCCCCTACTTCTCGGTGGGAACATTATATACGTCTATATCGTAATATAACCTAACCTAACCCATCTAGACCCTCGCTGGTAATGTTTTACAAAATCCCGGTCGTGTCGGCCCGTACTTCTCGGTGGGGACATTATATACGTCTATAACGTTATATATCCTAACCTAGGGGAACCTAACATCTCGGATGTAGTATTTCACAACATTCGTGGCTGGTCGGCCCCACTTCTCGGTGGGAACATTATATACGCCTATATCGTAATATAACCTAACCTAACCCACCTAGACCCTCGCTGGTAATGTTTTACAGAATCCCGGTCGTGTTGTCCCGTACGTCTCGGTGCGGACATTATATACGTCTATAACGTTATATATCCTAACCTAAGGCAACTTAACATCTTGAATGTAGTATTTTCCAACATTCCTGGCGGGTCGGCCCCTACTTCTCGGTGGGCACATTATATACGTCTATATCGTAATATAACCTAACCTAACCCATCTAGACCCTCGCTGGTAATGTTTTACAAAATCCCGGTCATGTAGGCTCGTACTTTTCCGTGGGGACATTTTATACGTCTATAATTTTATACATCCTAACGTAAGGCAACCTAACATCTCGGATGTAGTATTTCACAACATTCCTGGCGGGTCGGCCCCACTTCTCGGTGGGAACATTATTTACGTCTATAACGTAATATAACCTAACCTAACCCATCTAGACCCTCGCTGGTAATGTTTTACAGAATCCCGGTCGTGTCGTCTCGTACGTCTCGGTGCGGACATTATATACGTCTATAACGTTATATATCCTAACCAAAGGCAACTTAACATCTCCGATGTTGTATTTTCCAACATTCCTGGCGGGTCGGACCCTACTTCTCGGTGGGCACATTATATACGTCTAAATCGTAATATAACCTAACCTAACCCATCTAGCCCCTAGCTGGGAATGTTTTACAAAATCCCGGTCGTGTCGGCCCGTACTTCTCCGTGGGGACATTATATACGTCTATATCGTTATATGTCCTGACCTAAGGCAACCTAACATCTCGGATGTAGTATTTTCCAACAGTCTTGTCGGGTCGGACCCTACTTCTCGGTGGGCACATTATATACTTCTATATCGTAATATAACCTAACCTAACCCATCTAGACCCTCGCTGTTAATGTTTTACAAAATCCCGGTCGTGTCGGCCCGTACTTCTCGGTGGGGACATTATATACGTCTATAACGTTATATATCCTAACCTAGGGGAACCTAACATCTCGGATGTAGTATTTCACAACATTCCTGGCTGTTCGGCCCCACTTCTCGGTGGAAACATTATATACGTCTATATCATAATATAACCTAACATAACCCATCTAGCCCCTCGCTTGTAATGTTTTACAGAATCCCGGTCGTGTCGTCTCGTACGTCTCGGTGCGGACATTATATACGTCTATAACGTTATATATCCTAACCAAAGGCAACTTAACATCTCGGATGTAGTATTTTCCAACATTCCTGGCGGGTCGGCCCCTACTTCTCAGTGGGCACATTATATACGTCTATATCGTAATATAACCTAAACTAACCCATCTAGACCCTCGCTGGTAATACTTTACAAAATCCCGGTCATGTCGGCCCGTACTTTTCCGTGGGGACATTTTATACGTCTATAATTTTATATATCCTAACCTAAGGGAACCTAACATCTCGGATATAGTATTTTCCAACATTCCTGGCGGGGCGGCCGCTACTTCTTGGTGGGAACATTATATACGTCTATATCGTAATATAACCTAACCTAACCCATCTAGACCCTCGCTGGTAATGTTCTACAGAATCCCGGTCGTGTCGTCTCGTACGTCTCGGTGCGGACATTATATACGTCTATAACGTTATATATCCTAACCAAAGGCAACTTAACATCTCGGATGTAGTATTTTCCAACATTCTTGGCGGGTCGGACTCTACTTCTCGGTGGGCACATTATATACGTCTATATCGTAATATACCCTAACCTAACCCATCTAGACCCTCGCTGGTTATGTTTTACAAAATCCCAGTCGTGTCGGCCCGTACTTTTCCGTGGGGACATTATATACGTCTATAATTTTATATATCCTAACCTAAGGCAACTTAACATCTCGGATGTAGTATTTTCCAACATTCCTGGCGGGTCAGTCCTAATTCTCGGTGGGCACATTATATACGTCTATAACGTAATATAACCTAACCTAACCCATCTAGCCCCTAGCTGGGAATGTTTTACAGAATCCCGGTCGTGTCGTCTCGTACGTCTCGGTGCAGACATTATATACGTCTATAACGTTATATATCCTAACCTAAGGGATCCTAACATCTCGGATGTAGTATTTCACAACATTCCTGTCTGGTCGGCCCCTACTTCTCGGTGGGCACATTATATACGTCTGTAACGTAATGTAACCTAACCTAAGCCACCTACACCCTCGCTGGTAATGTTTCACAGAATCCCGTTCGTGTCTTCCCGTACGTCTCGAAGCCGGACATTATATACGTCTATCAAGTTATATATCCTAACCTAAGGCAACCTAACATCTCGAATGTAGTATTTCACAACATTCCTGGCGGGTCGGCCCCACTTCTCGGTGGGAACATTATTTACGTCTATAACGCAATATAACCTAACCTAACCCATCTAGACCCTCGCTGGTAATGTTTTACAAAATCCCGGTCGTGTCGGCCCGTACTTCTCGATGGGGACATTATATACGTCTATAACGTTATATATCCTAACCAAAGGCAACTTAACATCTTGGATGTTCTATTTTCCAACATTCCTGGCGGGTCGGACCCTACTTCTCGGTGGGCACATTATATACGTCTATATCGTAATATAACCTAACCTAACCCATCTAGACCCTCGCTGGTAATGTTTTACAAAATCCCGGTCATGTAGGCCCGTACTTTTCCGTGGGGACATTATATACGTCTATAACGTTATATATACTAACCTAAGGGAACCTAACATCACGGATCTAGTATTTCACAACATTCCTGGCTGGTCGGCACCACTTCTCGGTGGGAACATTATATACCTTTATAACGTAGTATAACCTAACCTAACCTATCTAGCCCCTCGCTTGTAATGTTTTGCAGAATCCCGGTCGTGTCGTCCCGTACGTCTCGATGGGGACATTATATACGTCTATAACGTTATATATCCTAACCAAAGGCAACTTAACATCTTGGATGTTCTATTTTCCAACATTCCTGGCGGGCCGGCCCCTACTTCTCGGTGGGCACATTATATACGTCTATAACGTAATATAACCTAACCTAACCCATCTAGCGCCTAGCTGGGAATGTTTTACAGAATCCCGGTCGTGTCGTCTCGTACGTCTCGGTGCAGACATTATATACGTCTATAACGTTATATATCCTAACATAAGGGATCCTAACATCTCGGATGTAGTATTTCACAACATTCCTGGCTGGTCGGCCCCACTTCTCGGTGGGAATATTATATACGTTTATAACGTAGTATAACCTAACCTAACCCATCTAGCCCCTCGCTTGTAATGTTTTACAGAATCCCGGTCGTGTCGTCCCGTACGTCTCGGTGCGGACATTATATACGTCTATAACGTTATATACCCTAACCTCAGGGAACCTAACATCTCGGATGCAGTACTTCACTACATTCCTGGCGGGTCGGCGCCAATTCTCGGTGGGAACATTATATACGTTTATAACGAAATATAACCTAACCTAACCCATCTAGACCCTCGCTTGTAATGTTTTACAAAATCCCGGTCGTGTCGTCCCGTACGTCTCGGTGCGGACATTATATACGTCTATATCGTTATATATCCTAACCTAAGGCAACCTAGCATCTCGGATGTAGTATTTTCCAACATTCCTGGCGGGGAGGCCCCTACTTCTCGGTGGGAACATTATATACGTCTATATCGTAATATAACCTAACCTAACCCATCTAGACCCTCGCTGGTAATGTTTTACAAAATCCCGGTAGTGTCGGCCCGTACTTCTCGGTGGGGACATTATATACGTCTATAACGTTATATATCCTAACCTAGGGGAACCTAACATCTCGGATGTAGTATTTCACAACATTCGTGGCTGGTCGGCCCCACTTCTCGGTGGGAACATTATATACGCCTATATCGTAATATAACCTAACCTAACCCACCTAGACCCTCGCTGGTAATGTTTTACAGAATCCCGGTCGTGTTGTCCCGTACGTCTCGGTGCGGACATTATATACGTCTATAACGTTATATATCCTAACCTAAGGCAACTTAACATCTTGAATGTAGTATTTTCCAACATTCCTGGCGGGTCGGCCCCTACTTCTCGGTGGGCACATTATATACGTCTATATCATAATATAACCTAACCTAACCCATCTAGACCCTCGCTGGTAATGTTTTACAGAATCCCGGTCGTGTCGTCTCGTACGTCTCGGTGCGGACATTATATACGTCTATAACGTTATATATCCTAACCTAAGGGAACCTAATATCTCGGATGTAGTATTTTCCAACATTCTTGGCGGGTCGGACTCTACTGCTCGGTGGGCACATTATATACGTCTATATCGTAATATAACCTAACCTAACCCATCTAGACCCTCGCTGGTTATGTTTTACAAAATCCCAGTCGTGTCGGCCCGTACTTTTCCGTGGGGACATTATATACGTCTATAATTTTATATATCCTAACCTAAGGCAACTTAACATCTCGGATGTAGTATTTTCCAACATTCCTGGCGGGTCAGTCCTACTTCTCGGTGGACACATTATATACGTCTATAACGTAATATAACCTAACCTAACCCATCTAGCCCCTAGCTGGGAATGTTTTACAGAATCCGGGTCGTGTCGTCCCGTACGTCTCGGTGCAGACATTATATACGTCTATAACGTTATATATCCTAACCTAAGGGATCCTAACATCTCGGATGTAGTATTTCACAACATTCCTGTCTGGTCGGCCCCTACTTCTCGGTGGGCACATTATATACGTCTGTAACGTAATGTAACCTAACCTAAGCCACCCACACCCTCGCTGGTAATGTTTCACAGAATCCCGTTCGTGTCTTCCCGTACGTCTCGAAGCCGGACATTATATACGTCTATCAAGTTATATATCCTAACCTATGGCAACCTAACATCTCGAATGTAGTATTTCACAACATTCCTGGCGGGTCGGCCCCACTTCTCGGTGGGAACATTACTTACGTCTATAACGTAATATAACCTAACCTAACCCATCTAGACCCTCGCTGGTAATGTTTTACAAAATTCCGGTCGTGTCGGCCCGTACTTCTCCGTGGGGACATTATATACGTCTATATCGTTATATATCCTAACCTAAGGCAACCTAGCATCTCGGATGTAGTATTTTCCAACATTCCTGGCGGGTCGGCCCCTACTTCTAGGTGGGCACATTGTGTACGTCTATATCGTAAAGTAACCTAACCTAACCCATCTAGACCCTCGCTGGTAATGTTTTACAGAATCCCGGTCGTGTCGTCTCGTACGTCTCGGTGCGGACATTATATACGTCTATAACGTTATATACCCTAACCTAAGGGAACCTAACATCTCGGGTGCAGTATTTCACAACATTCCTGGCGGGTCGGCGCCAATTCTCGGTGGGAACATTATATACGTCTATAACGCAATATAACCTAACCTAACCCATCTAGACCCTCGCTGGTAGTGTTTTACAAAATCCCGGTCGTGTCGGGCCGTACTTCTCGGTGGGGACATTATATACGTCTATAACGTTATATATCCTAACCAAAGACAACTTAACATCTTGGATGTTCTATTTTCCAACATTCCTGGCGGGTCGGACCCTACTTCTCGGTGGGCACATTATATACGTCTATATCGTAATATAACCTAACCTAACCCATCTAGACCCTCGCTGGTAATGTTTTACAAAATCCCGGTCATGTAGGCTCGTACTTTTCCGTGGGGACATTTTATACGTCTATAATTTTATACATCCTAACGTAAGGCAACCTAACATCTCGGATGTAGTATTTCACAACATTCCTGGCGGGTCGGCCCCACTTCTCGGTGGGAACATTATTTACGTCTATAACGTAATATAACCTAACCTAACCCATCTAGACCCTCGCTGTTAATGTTTTACAAAATCCCGGTCTTGTCGGCCCGTACTTCTCCGTGGGGACATTATATACGTCTATATCGTTATATGTCCTAACCTAAGGCAACTTAACATCTCCGATGTAGTATTTTCCAACATTCCTGGCGGGCCGGCCCCTACTTAACGGTGGGCACATTATATACCTCTATAACGTAATATAACCTAACCTAACCCATCTAGCCCCTAGCTGGGAATGTTTTACAGAATCCCGGTCGTGTCGTCTCGTACGTCTCGGTGCAGACATTATATACGTCTATAACGTTATATATCCTAACCTAAGGGATCCTAACATCTCGGATGTAGTATTTCACAACATTCCTGGCTGGTCGGCCCCACTTCTCGGTGGGAATATTATATACGTTTATAACGTAGTATAACCTAACCTAACCCATCTAGCCCCTCGCTTGTAATGTTTTACAGAATCCCGGTCGTGTCGTCCCGTACGTCTCGGTGCGGACATTATATACGTCTATAACGTTATATACCCTAACCTCAGGGAACCTAACATCTCGGATGCAGTACTTCACAACATTCCTGGCGGGTCGGCGCCAATTCTCGGTGGGAACATTATATACGTTTATAACGAAATATAACCTAACCTAACCCATCTAGACTCTCGCTTGTAATGTTTTACAAAATCCCGGTCGTGTCGTCCCGTACGTCTCGGTGCGGACATTATATACGTCTATACCGTTATATATCCTAACCTAAGGCAACCTAGCATCTCGGATGTAGTATTTTCCAACATTCCTGGCGGGGAGGCCCCTACTTCTCGGTGGGAACATTATATACGTCTATATCGTAATATAACCTAACCTAACCCATCTAGACCCTCGCTGGTAATGTTTTACAAAATCCCGGTCGTGTCGGCCCGTACTTCTCGGTGGGGACATTATATACGTCTATAACGTTATATATCCTAACCTAGGGGAACCTAACATCTCGGATGTAGTATTTCACAACATTCGTGGCTGGTCGGCCCCACTTCTCGGTGGGAACATTATATACGCCTATATCGTAATATAACCTAACCTAACCCACCTAGACCCTCGCTGGTAATGTTTTACAGAATCCCGGTCGTGTTGTCCCGTACGTCTCGGTGCGGACATTATATACGTCTATAACGTTATATATCCTAACCTAAGGCAACTTAACATCTTGAATGTAGTATTTTCCAACATTCCTGGCGGGTCGGCCCCTACTTCTCGGTGGGCACATTATATACGTCTATATCGTAATATAACCTAACCTAACCCATCTAGACCCTCGCTGGTAATGTTTTACAAAATCCCGGTCATGTAGGCTCGTACTTTTCCGTGGGGACATTTTATACGTCTATAATTTTATACATCCTAACGTAAGGCAACCTAACATCTCGGATGTAGTATTTCACAACATTCCTGGCGGGTCGGCCCCACTTCTCGGTGGGAACATTATTTACGTCTATAACGTAATATAACCTAACCTAACCCATCTAGACCCTCGCTGGTAATGTTTTACAGAATCCCGGTCGTGTCGTCTCGTACGTCTCGGTGCGGACATTATATACGTCTATAACGTTATATATCCTAACCAAAGGCAACTTAACATCTCCGATGTTGTATTTTCCAACATTCCTGGCGGGTCGGACCCTACTTCTCGGTGGGCACATTATATACGTCTAAATCGTAATATAACCTAACCTAACCCATCTAGCCCCTAGCTGGGAATGTTTTACAAAATCCCGGTCGTGTCGGCCCGTACTTCTCCGTGGGGACATTATATACGTCTATATCGTTATATGTCCTGACCTAAGGCAACCTAACATCTCGGATGTAGTATTTTCCAACAGTCTTGTCGGGTCGGACCCTACTTCTCGGTGGGCACATTATATACTTCTATATCGTAATATAACCTAACCTAACCCATCTAGACCCTCGCTGTTAATGTTTTACAAAATCCCGGTCGTGTCGGCCCGTACTTCTCGGTGGGGACATTATATACGTCTATAACGTTATATATCCTAACCTAGGGGAACCTAACATCTCGGATGTAGTATTTCACAACATTCCTGGCTGTTCGGCCCCACTTCTCGGTGGAAACATTATATACGTCTATATCATAATATAACCTAACATAACCCATCTAGCCCCTCGCTTGTAATGTTTTACAGAATCCCGGTCGTGTCGTCTCGTACGTCTCGGTGCGGACATTATATACGTCTATAACGTTATATATCCTAACCAAAGGCAACTTAACATCTCGGATGTAGTATTTTCCAACATTCCTGGCGGGTCGGCCCCTACTTCTCAGTGGGCACATTATATACGTCTATATCGTAATATAACCTAAACTAACCCATCTAGACCCTCGCTGGTAATACTTTACAAAATCCCGGTCATGTCGGCCCGTACTTTTCCGTGGGGACATTTTATACGTCTATAATTTTATATATCCTAACCTAAGGGAACCTAACATCTCGGATATAGTATTTTCCAACATTCCTGGCGGGGCGGCCGCTACTTCTTGGTGGGAACATTATATACGTCTATATCGTAATATAACCAAACCTAACCCATCTAGACCCTCGCTGGTAATGTTCTACAGAATCCCGGTCGTGTCGTCTCGTACGTCTCGGTGCGGACATTATATACGTCTATAACGTTATATATCCTAACCAAAGGCAACTTAACATCTCGGATGTAGTATTTTCCAACATTCTTGGCGGGTCGGACTCTACTTCTCGGTGGGCACATTATATACGTCTATATCGTAATATACCCTAACCTAACCCATCTAGACCCTCGCTGGTTATGTTTTACAAAATCCCAGTCGTGTCGGCCCGTACTTTTCCGTGGGGACATTATATACGTCTATAATTTTATATATCCTAACCTAAGGCAACTTAACATCTCGGATGTAGTATTTTCCAACATTCCTGGCGGGTCAGTCCTAATTCTCGGTGGGCACATTATATACGTCTATAACGTAATATAACCTAACCTAACCCATCTAGCGCCTAGCTGGGAATGTTTTACAGAATCCCGGTCGTGTCGTCTCGTACGTCTCGGTGCAGACATTATATACGTCTATAACGTTATATATCCTAACATAAGGGATCCTAACATCTCGGATGTAGTATTTCACAACATTCCTGGCTGGTCGGCCCCACTTCTCGGTGGGAATATTATATACGTTTATAACGTAGTATAACCTAACCTAACCCATCTAGCCCCTCGCTTGTAATGTTTTACAGAATCCCGGTCGTGTCGTCCCGTACGTCTCGGTGCGGACATTATATACGTCTATAACGTTATATACCCTAACCTCAGGGAACCTAACATCTCGGATGCAGTACTTCACTACATTCCTGGCGGGTCGGCGCCAATTCTCGGTGGGAACATTATATACGTTTATAACGAAATATAACCTAACCTAACCCATCTAGACCCTCGCTTGTAATGTTTTACAAAATCCCGGTCGTGTCGTCCCGTACGTCTCGGTGCGGACATTATATACGTCTATATCGTTATATATCCTAACCTAAGGCAACCTAGCATCTCGGATGTAGTATTTTCCAACATTCCTGGCGGGGAGGCCCCTACTTCTCGGTGGGAACATTATATACGTCTATATCGTAATATAACCTAACCTAACCCATCTAGACCCTCGCTGGTAATGTTTTACAAAATCCCGGTAGTGTCGGCCCGTACTTCTCGGTGGGGACATTATATACGTCTATAACGTTATATATCCTAACCTAGGGGAACCTAACATCTCGGATGTAGTATTTCACAACATTCGTGGCTGGTCGGCCCCACTTCTCGGTGGGAACATTATATACGCCTATATCGTAATATAACCTAACCTAACCCACCTAGACCCTCGCTGGTAATGTTTTACAGAATCCCGGTCGTGTTGTCCCGTACGTCTCGGTGCGGACATTATATACGTCTATAACGTTATATATCCTAACCTAAGGCAACTTAACATCTTGAATGTAGTATTTTCCAACATTCCTGGCGGGTCGGCCCCTACTTCTCGGTGGGCACATTATATACGTCTATATCATAATATAACCTAACCTAACCCATCTAGACCCTCGCTGGTAATGTTTTACAGAATCCCGGTCGTGTCGTCTCGTACGTCTCGGTGCGGACATTATATACGTCTATAACGTTATATATCCTAACCTAAGGGAACCTAACATCACGGATGTAGTATTTCACAACATTCCTGGCGGGTCGGACCCTACTTCTCGGTGGGCACATTATATACGTCTATATCGTAATATAACCTAACCTAACCCATCTAGACCCTCGCTGGTAATGTTTTACAAAATCCCGGTCATGTAGGCTCGTACTTTTCCGTGGGGACATTTTATACGTCTATAATTTTATACATCCTAACGTAAGGCAACCTAACATCTCGGATGTAGTATTTCACAACATTCCTGGCGGGTCGGCCCCACTTCTCGGTGGGAACATTATTTACGTCTATAACGTAATATAACCTAACCTAACCCATCTAGACCCTCGCTGGTAATGTTTTACAGAATCCCGGTCGTGTCGTCTCGTACGTCTCGGTGCGGACATTATATACGTCTATAACGTTATATATCCTAACCAAAGGCAACTTAACATCTCCGATGTTGTATTTTCCAACATTCCTGGCGGGTCGGACCCTACTTCTCGGTGGGCACATTATATACGTCTAAACCGTAATATAACCTAACCTAACCCATCTAGCCCCTAGCTGGGAATGTTTTACAAAATCCCGGTCGTGTCGGCCCGTACTTCTCCGTGGGGACATTATATACGTCTATATCGTTATATGTCCTGACCTAAGGCAACCTAACATCTCGGATGTAGTATTTTCCAACAGTCTTGTCGGGTCGGACCCTACTTCTCGGTGGGCACATTATATACTTCTATATCGTAATATAACCTAACCTAACCCATCTAGACCCTCGCTGTTAATGTTTTACAAAATCCCGGTCGTGTCGGCCCGTACTTCTCGGTGGGGACATTATATACGTCTATAACGTTATATATCCTAACCTAGGGGAACCTAACATCTCGGATGTAGTATTTCACAACATCCGTGGCTGGTCGGCCCCACTTCTCGGTGGGAACATTATATACGCCTATATCGTAATATAACCTAACCTAACCCACCTAGACCCTCGCTGGTAATGTTTTACAGAATCCCGGTCGTGTCGTCCCGTACGTCTCGGTGCGGACATTATATACGTCTATAACGTTATATATCCTAACCTAAGGCAACTTAACATCTTGAATGTAGTATTTTCCAACATTCCTGGCGGGTCGGCCCCTACTTCTCGGTGGGCACATTATATACGTCTATATCGTAATATAACCTAACCTAACCCATCTAGACCCTCGCTGGTAATGTTTTACAAAATCCCGGTAGTGTCGGCCCGTACTTCTCGGTGGGGACATTATATACGTCTATAACGTTATATATCCTAACCTAGGGGAACCTAACATCTCGGATGTAGTATTTCACAACATTCGTGGCTGGTCGGCCCCACTTCTCGGTGGGAACATTATATACGCCTATATCGTAATATAACCTAACCTAACCCACCTAGACCCTCGCTGGTAATGTTTTACAGAATCCCGGTCGTGTTGTCCCGTACGTCTCGGTGCGGACATTATATACGTCTATAACGTTATATATCCTAACCTAAGGCAACTTAACATCTTGAATGTAGTATTTTCCAACATTCCTGGCGGGTCGGCCCCTACTTCTCGGTGGGCACATTATATACGTCTATATCATAATATAACCTAACCTAACCCATCTAGACCCTCGCTGGTAATGTTTTACAGAATCCCGGTCGTGTCGTCTCGTACGTCTCGGTGCGGACATTATATACGTCTATAACGTTATATATCCTAACCTAAGGGAACCTAACATCACGGATGTAGTATTTCACAACATTCGTGGCTGGTCGGCCCCACTTCTCGGTGGGAACATTATATACGCCTATATCGTAATATAACCTAACCTAACCCACCTAGACCCTCGCTGGTAATGTTTTACAGAATCCCGGTCGTGTTGTCCCGTACGTCTCGGTGCGGACATTATATACGTCTATAACGTTATATATCCTAACCTAAGGCAACTTAACATCTTGAATGTAGTATTTTCCAACATTCCTGGCGGGTCGGCCCCTACTTCTCGGTGGGCACATTATATACGTCTATATCATAATATAACCTAACCTAACCCATCTAGACCCTCGCTGGTAATGTTTTACAGAATCCCGGTCGTGTCGTCTCGTACGTCTCGGTGCGGACATTATATACGTCTATAACGTTATATATCCTAACCTAAGGGAACCTAACATCACGGATGTAGTATTTCACAACATTCCTGGCGGGTCGGACCCTACTTCTCGGTGGGCACATTATATACGTCTATATCGTAATATAACCTAACCTAACCCATCTAGACCCTCGCTGGTAATGTTTTACAAAATCCCGGTCATGTAGGCTCGTACTGTTCCGTGGGGACATTTTATACGTCTATAATTTTATACATCCTAACGTAAGGCAACCTAACATCTCGGATGTAGTATTTCACAACATTCCTGGCGGGTCGGCCCCACTTCTCGGTGGGAACATTATTTACGTCTATAACGTAATATAACCTAACCTAACCCATCTAGACCCTCGCTGGTAATGTTTTACAGAATCCCGGTCGTGTCGTCTCGTACGTCTCGGTGCGGACATTATATACGTCTATAACGTTATATATCCTAACCAAAGGCAACTTAACATCTCCGATGTAGTATTTTCCAACATTCCTGGCGGGCCGGCCCCTACTTCTCGGTGGGCACATTATATACGTCTATAACGTAATATAACCTAACCTAACCCATCTAGCGCCTAGCTGGGAATGTTTTACAGAATCCCGGTCGTGTCGTCTCGTACGTCTCGGTGCAGACATTATATACGTCTATAACGTTATATATCCTAACATAAGGGATCCTAACATCTCGGATGTAGTATTTCACAACATTCCTGGCTGGTCGGCCCCACTTCTCGGTGGGAATATTATATACGTTTATAACGTAGTATAACCTAACCTAACCCATCTAGCCCCTCGCTTGTAATGTTTTACAGAATCCCGGTCGTGTCGTCCCGTACGTCTCGGTGCGGACATTATATACGTCTATAACGTTATATACCCTAACCTCAGGGAACCTAACATCTCGGATGCAGTACTTCACTACATTCCTGGCGGGTCGGCGCCAATTCTCGGTGGGAACATTATATACGTTTATAACGAAATATAACCTAACCTAACCCATCTAGACCCTCGCTTGTAATGTTTTACAAAATCCCGGTCGTGTCGTCCCGTACGTCTCGGTGCGGACATTATATACGTCTATATCGTTATATATCCTAACCTAAGGCAACCTAGCATCTCGGATGTAGTATTTTCCAACATTCCTGGCGGGGAGGCCCCTACTTCTCGGTGGGAACATTATATACGTCTATATCGTAATATAACCTAACCTAACCCATCTAGACCCTCGCTGGTAATGTTTTACAAAATCCCGGTAGTGTCGGCCCGTACTTCTCGGTGGGGACATTATATACGTCTATAACGTTATATATCCTAACCTAGGGGAACCTAACATCTCGGATGTAGTATTTCACAACATTCGTGGCTGGTCGGCCCCACTTCTCGGTGGGAACATTATATACGCCTATATCGTAATATAACCTAACCTAACCCACCTAGACCCTCGCTGGTAATGTTTTACAGAATCCCGGTCGTGTTGTCCCGTACGTCTCGGTGCGGACATTATATACGTCTATAACGTTATATATCCTAACCTAAGGCAACTTAACATCTTGAATGTAGTATTTTCCAACATTCCTGGCGGGTCGGCCCCTACTTCTCGGTGGGCACATTATATACGTCTATATCATAATATAACCTAACCTAACCCATCTAGACCCTCGCTGGTAATGTTTTACAGAATCCCGGTCGTGTCGTCTCGTACGTCTCGGTGCGGACATTATATACGTCTATAACGTTATATATCCTAACCTAAGGGAACCTAACATCACGGATGTAGTATTTCACAACATTCCTGGCGGGTCGGACCCTACTTCTCGGTGGGCACATTATATACGTCTATATCGTAATATAACCTAACCTAACCCATCTAGACCCTCGCTGGTAATGTTTTACAAAATCCCGGTCATGTAGGCTCGTACTTTTCCGTGGGGACATTTTATACGTCTATAATTTTATACATCCTAACGTAAGGCAACCTAACATCTCGGATGTAGTATTTCACAACATTCCTGGCGGGTCGGCCCCACTTCTCGGTGGGAACATTATTTACGTCTATAACGTAATATAACCTAACCTAACCCATCTAGACCCTCGCTGGTAATGTTTTACAGAATCCCGGTCGTGTCGTCTCGTACGTCTCGGTGCGGACATTATATACGTCTATAACGTTATATATCCTAACCAAAGGCAACTTAACATCTCCGATGTTGTATTTTCCAACATTCCTGGCGGGTCGGACCCTACTTCTCGGTGGGCACATTATATACGTCTAAACCGTAATATAACCTAACCTAACCCATCTAGCCCCTAGCTGGGAATGTTTTACAAAATCCCGGTCGTGTCGGCCCGTACTTCTCCGTGGGGACATTATATACGTCTATATCGTTATATGTCCTGACCTAAGGCAACCTAACATCTCGGATGTAGTATTTTCCAACAGTCTTGTCGGGTCGGACCCTACAACTCGGTGGGCACATTATATACTTCTATATCGTAATATAACCTAACCTAACCCATCTAGACCCTCGCTGTTAATGTTTTACAAAATCCCGGTCGTGTCGGCCCGTACTTCTCGGTGGGGACATTATATACGTCTATAACGTTATATATCCTAACCTAGGGGAACCTAACATCTCGGATGTAGTATTTCACAACATCCGTGGCTGGTCGGCCCCACTTCTCGGTGGGAACATTATATACGCCTATATCGTAATATAACCTAACCTAACCCACCTAGACCCTCGCTGGTAATGTTTTACAGAATCCCGGTCGTGTCGTCCCGTACGTCTCGGTGCGGACATTATATACGTCTATAACGTTATATATCCTAACCTAAGGCAACTTAACATCTTGAATGTAGTATTTTCCAACATTCCTGGCGGGTCGGCCCCTACTTCTCGGTGGGCACATTATATACGTCTATATCGTAATATAACCTAACCTAACCCATCTAGACCCTCGCTGGTAATGTTTTACAAAATCCCGGTAGTGTCGGCCCGTACTTCTCGGTGGGGACATTATATACGTCTATAACGTTATATATCCTAACCTAGGGGAACCTAACATCTCGGATGTAGTATTTCACAACATTCGTGGCTGGTCGGCCCCACTTCTCGGTGGGAACATTATATACGCCTATATCGTAATATAACCTAACCTAACCCACCTAGACCCTCGCTGGTAATGTTTTACAGAATCCCGGTCGTGTTGTCCCGTACGTCTCGGTGCGGACATTATATACGTCTATAACGTTATATATCCTAACCTAAGGCAACTTAACATCTTGAATGTAGTATTTTCCAACATTCCTGGCGGGTCGGCCCCTACTTCTCGGTGGGCACATTATATACGTCTATATCATAATATAACCTAACCTAACCCATCTAGACCCTCGCTGGTAATGTTTTACAGAATCCCGGTCGTGTCGTCTCGTACGTCTCGGTGCGGACATTATATACGTCTATAACGTTATATATCCTAACCTAAGGGAACCTAACATCACGGATGTAGTATTTCACAACATTCCTGGCGGGTCGGACCCTACTTCTCGGTGGGCACATTATATACGTCTATATCGTAATATAACCTAACCTAACCCATCTAGACCCTCGCTGGTAATGTTTTACAAAATCCCGGTCATGTAGGCTCGTACTGTTCCGTCGGGACATTTTATACGTCTATAATTTTATACATCCTAACGTAAGGCAACCTAACATCTCGGATGTAGTATTTCACAACATTCCTGGCGGGTCGGCCCCACTTCTCGGTGGGAACATTATTTACGTCTATAACGTAATATAACCTAACCTAACCCATCTAGACCCTCGCTGGTAATGTTTTACAGAATCCCGGTCGTGTCGTCTCGTACGTCTCGGTGCGGACATTATATACGTCTATAACGTTATATATCCTAACCAAAGGCAACTTAACATCTCCGATGTAGTATTTTCCAACATTCCTGGCGGGCCGGCCCCTACTTCTCGGTGGGCACATTATATACGTCTATAACGTAATATAACCTAACCTAACCCATCTAGCGCCTAGCTGGGAATGTTTTACAGAATCCCGGTCGTGTCGTCTCGTACGTCTCGGTGCAGACATTATATACGTCTATAACGTTATATATCCTAACATAAGGGATCCTAACATCTCGGATGTAGTATTTCACAACATTCCTGGCTGGTCGGCCCCACTTCTCGGTGGGAATATTATATACGTTTATAACGTAGTATAACCTAACCTAACCCATCTAGCCCCTCGCTTGTAATGTTTTACAGAATCCCGGTCGTGTCGTCCCGTACGTCTCGGTGCGGACATTATATACGTCTATAACGTTATATACCCTAACCTCAGGGAACCTAACATCTCGGATGCAGTACTTCACTACATTCCTGGCGGGTCGGCGCCAATTCTCGGTGGGAACATTATATACGTTTATAACGAAATATAACCTAACCTAACCCATCTAGACCCTCGCTTGTAATGTTTTACAAAATCCCGGTCGTGTCGTCCCGTACGTCTCGGTGCGGACATTATATACGTCTATATCGTTATATATCCTAACCTAAGGCAACCTAGCATCTCGGATGTAGTATTTTCCAACATTCCTGGCGGGGAGGCCCCTACTTCTCGGTGGGAACATTATATACGTCTATATCGTAATATAACCTAACCTAACCCATCTAGACCCTCGCTGGTAATGTTTTACAAAATCCCGGTAGTGTCGGCCCGTACTTCTCGGTGGGGACATTATATACGTCTATAACGTTATATATCCTAACCTAGGGGAACCTAACATCTCGGATGTAGTATTTCACAACATTCGTGGCTGGTCGGCCCCACTTCTCGGTGGGAACATTATATACGCCTATATCGTAATATAACCTAACCTAACCCACCTAGACCCTCGCTGGTAATGTTTTACAGAATCCCGGTCGTGTTGTCCCGTACGTCTCGGTGCGGACATTATATACGTCTATAACGTTAAATATCCTAACCTAAGGCAACTTAACATCTTGAATGTAGTATTTTCCAACATTCCTGGCGGGTCGGCCCCTACTTCTCGGTGGGCACATTATATACGTCTATATCGTAATATAACCTAACCTAACCCATCTAGACCCTCGCTGGTAATGTTTTACAAAATCCCGGTAGTGTCGGCCCGTACTTCTCGGTGGGGACATTATATACGTCTATAACGTTATATATCCTAACCTAGGGGAACCTAACATCTCGGATGTAGTATTTCACAACATTCGTGGCTGGTCGGCCCCACTTCTCGGTGGGAACATTATATACGCCTATATCGTAATATAACCTAACCTAACCCACCTAGACCCTCGCTGGTAATGTTTTACAGAATCCCGGTCGTGTTGTCCCGTACGTCTCGGTGCGGACATTATATACGTCTATAACGTTATATATCCTAACCTAAGGCAACTTAACATCTTGAATGTAGTATTTTCCAACATTCCTGGCGGGTCGGCCCCTACTTCTCGGTGGGCACATTATATACGTCTATATCATAATATAACCTAACCTAACCCATCTAGACCCTCGCTGGTAATGTTTTACAGAATCCCGGTCGTGTCGTCTCGTACGTCTCGGTGCGGACATTATATACGTCTATAACGTTATATATCCTAACCTAAGGGAACCTAACATCACGGATGTAGTATTTCACAACATTCCTGGCGGGTCGGACCCTACTTCTCGGTGGGCACATTATATACGTCTATATCGTAATATAACCTAACCTAACCCATCTAGACCCTCGCTGGTAATGTTTTACAAAATCCCGGTCATGTAGGCTCGTACTGTTCCGTGGGGACATTTTATACGTCTATAATTTTATACATCCTAACGTAAGGCAACCTAACATCTCGGATGTAGTATTTCACAACATTCCTGGCGGGTCGGCCCCACTTCTCGGTGGGAACATTATTTACGTCTATAACGTAATATAACCTAACCTAACCCATCTAGACCCTCGCTGGTAATGTTTTACAGAATCCCGGTCGTGTCGTCTCGTACGTCTCGGTGCGGACATTATATACGTCTATAACGTTATATATCCTAACCAAAGGCAACTTAACATCTCCGATGTAGTATTTTCCAACATTCCTGGCGGGCCGGCCCCTACTTCTCGGTGGGCACATTATATACGTCTATAACGTAATATAACCTAACCTAACCCATCTAGCGCCTAGCTGGGAATGTTTTACAGAATCCCGGTCGTGTCGTCTCGTACGTCTCGGTGCAGACATTATATACGTCTATAACGTTATATATCCTAACATAAGGGATCCTAACATCTCGGATGTAGTATTTCACAACATTCCTGGCTGGTCGGCCCCACTTCTCGGTGGGAATATTATATACGTTTATAACGTAGTATAACCTAACCTAACCCATCTAGCCCCTCGCTTGTAATGTTTTACAGAATCCCGGTCGTGTCGTCCCGTACGTCTCGGTGCGGACATTATATACGTCTATAACGTTATATACCCTAACCTCAGGGAACCTAACATCTCGGATGCAGTACTTCACTACATTCCTGGCGGGTCGGCGCCAATTCTCGGTGGGAACATTATATACGTTTATAACGAAATATAACCTAACCTAACCCATCTAGACCCTCGCTTGTAATGTTTTACAAAATCCCGGTCGTGTCGTCCCGTACGTCTCGGTGCGGACATTATATACGTCTATATCGTTATATATCCTAACCTAAGGCAACCTAGCATCTCGGATGTAGTATTTTCCAACATTCCTGGCGGGGAGGCCCCTACTTCTCGGTGGGAACATTATATACGTCTATATCGTAATATAACCTAACCTAACCCATCTAGACCCTCGCTGGTAATGTTTTACAAAATCCCGGTAGTGTCGGCCCGTACTTCTCGGTGGGGACATTATATACGTCTATAACGTTATATATCCTAACCTAGGGGAACCTAACATCTCGGATGTAGTATTTCACAACATTCGTGGCTGGTCGGCCCCACTTCTCGGTGGGAACATTATATACGCCTATATCGTAATATAACCTAACCTAACCCACCTAGACCCTCGCTGGTAATGTTTTACAGAATCCCGGTCGTGTTGTCCCGTACGTCTCGGTGCGGACATTATATACGTCTATAACGTTAAATATCCTAACCTAAGGCAACTTAACATCTTGAATGTAGTATTTTCCAACATTCCTGGCGGGTCGGCCCCTACTTCTCGGTGGGCACATTATATACGTCTATATCATAATATAACCTAACCTAACCCATCTAGACCCTCGCTGGTAATGTTTTACAGAATCCCGGTCGTGTCGTCTCGTACGTCTCGGTGCGGACATTATATACGTCTATAACGTTATATATCCTAACCTAAGGGAACCTAACATCACGGATGTAGTATTTCACAACATTCCTGGCGGGTCGGACCCTACTTCTCGGTGGGCACATTATATACGTCTATATCGTAATATAACCTAACCTAACCCATCTAGACCCTCGCTGGTAATGTTTTACAAAATCCCGGTCATGTAGGCTCGTACTTTTCCGTGGGGACATTTTATACGTCTATAATTTTATACATCCTAACGTAAGGCAACCTAACATCTCGGATGTAGTATTTCACAACATTCCTGGCGGGTCGGCCCCACTTCTCGGTGGGAACATTATTTACGTCTATAACGTAATATAACCTAACCTAACCCATCTAGACCCTCGCTGGTAATGTTTTACAGAATCCCGGTCGTGTCGTCTCGTACGTCTCGGTGCGGACATTATATACGTCTATAACGTTATATATCCTAACCAAAGGCAACTTAACATCTCCGATGTTGTATTTTCCAACATTCCTGGCGGGTCGGACCCTACTTCTCGGTGGGCACATTATATACGTCTAAACCGTAATATAACCTAACCTAACCCATCTAGCCCCTAGCTGGGAATGTTTTACAAAATCCCGGTCGTGTCGGCCCGTACTTCTCCGTGGGGACATTATATACGTCTATATCGTTATATGTCCTGACCTAAGGCAACCTAACATCTCGGATGTAGTATTTTCCAACAGTCTTGTCGGGTCGGACTCTACTTCTCGGTGGGCACATTATATACTTCTATATCGTAATATAACCTAAGCTAACCCATCTAGACCCTCGCTGTTAATGTTTTACAAAATCCCGGTCGTGTCGGCCCGTACTTCTCGGTGGGGACATTATATACGTCTATAACGTTATATATCCTAACCTAGGGGAACCTAACATCTCGGATGTAGTATTTCACAACATCCGTGGCTGGTCGGCCCCACTTCTCGGTGGGAACATTATATACGCCTATATCGTAATATAACCTAACCTAACCCACCTAGACCCTCGCTGGTAATGTTTTACAGAATCCCGGTCGTGTCGTCCCGTACGTCTCGGTGCGGACATTATATACGTCTATAACGTTATATATCCTAACCTAAGGCAACTTAACATCTTGAATGTAGTATTTTCCAACATTCCTGGCGGGTCGGCCCCTACTTCTCGGTGGGCACATTATATACGTCTATATCGTAATATAACCTAACCTAACCCATCTAGACCCTCGCTGTTAATGTTTTACAAAATCCCGGTCTTGTCGGCCCGTACTTCTCCGTGGGGACATTATATACGTCTATATCGTTATATGTCCTAACCTAAGGCAACTTAACATCTCCGATGTAGTATTTTCCAACATTCCTGGCGGGCCGGCCCCTACTTCTCGGTGGGCACATTATATACGTCTATAACGTAATATAACCTAACCTAACCCATCTAGCGCCTAGCTGGGAATGTTTTACAGAATCCCGGTCGTGTCGTCTCGTACGTCTCGGTGCAGACATTATATACGTCTATAACGTTATATATTCTAACATAAGGGATCCTAACATCTCGGATGTAGTATTTCACAACATTCCTGGCTGGTCGGCCCCACTTCTCGGTGGGAATATTATATACGTTTATAACGTAGTATAACCTAACCTAACCCATCTAGCCCCTCGCTTGTAATGTTTTACAGAATCCCGGTCGTGTCGTCCCGTACGTCTCGGTGCGGACATTATATACGTCTATAACGTTATATACCCTAACCTCAGGGAACCTAACATCTCGGATGCAGTACTTCACAACATTCCTGGCGGGTCGGCGCCAATTCTCGGTGGGAACATTATATACGTTTATAACGAAATATAACCTAACCTAACCCATCTAGACCCTCGCTTGTAATGTTTTACAAAATCCCGGTCGTGTCGTCCCGTACGTCTCGGTGCGGACATTATATACGTCTATATCGTTATATATCCTAACCTAAGGCAACCTAGCATCTCGGATGTAGTATTTTCCAACATTCCTGGCGGGGAGGCCCCTACTTCTCGGTGGGAACATTATATACGTCTATATCGTAATATAACCTAACCTAACCCATCTAGACCCTCGCTGGTAATGTTTTACAAAATCCCGGTAGTGTCGGCCCGTACTTCTCGGTGGGGACATTATATACGTCTATAACGTTATATATCCTAACCTAGGGGAACCTAACATCTCGGATGTAGTATTTCACAACATTCGTGGCTGGTCGGCCCCACTTCTCGGTGGGAACATTATATACGCCTATATCGTAATATAACCTAACCTAACCCACCTAGACCCTCGCTGGTAATGTTTTACAGAATTCCGGTCGTGTTGTCCCGTACGTCTCGGTGCGGACATTATATACGTCTATAACGTTATATATCCTAACCTAAGGCAACTTAACATCTTGAATGTAGTATTTTCCAACATTCCTGGCGGGTCGGCCCCTACTTCTCGGTGGGCACATTATATACGTCTATATCATAATATAACCTAACCTAACCCATCTAGACCCTCGCTGGTAATGTTTTACAGAATCCCGGTCGTGTCGTCTCGTACGTCTCGGTGCGGACATTATATACGTCTATAACGTTATATATCCTAACCTAAGGGAACCTATTATCACGGATGTAGTATTTCACAACATTCCTGGCTGGTCGGCCCCACTTCTCGGTGGGAACATTATATACGTTTATAACGTAGTATAACCTAACCTAACCCATCTAGCCCCTCGCTTGTAATGTTTTGCAGAATCCCGGTCGTGTCGGCCCGTACGTCTCGGTGCGTACATTATATACGTCTATAACGTTATATATCCTAACCTAAGGGAACCTAACATCTCGTATGTAGTATTTCACAACATTCCTGGCGGGTCGGCCCCACTTCTCTGTGGGAACATTATTTACGTCTATAACGTATTATAACCTAACCTAACCCATCTAGACCCTCGCTGGTAATGTTTTACAAAATCCCGGTCGTGTCGCCCCGTACTTCTCCGTGGGGACATTATATACGTCTATAACGTTATATATCCTAACCTAAGGCAACTTAACCTCTCGGATGTAGTATTTTCCAACAGTCTTGTCGGGTCGGACCCTACTTCTCGGTGGGCACATTATATACCTCTATATCGTAATATAACCTAACCTAACCCATCTAGACCCTCGCTGTTAATGTTTTACAAAATCCCGGTCTTGTCGGCCCGTACTTCTCCGTGGGGACATTATATACGTCTATATCGTTATATGTCCTAACCTAAGGCAACTTAACATCTCCGATGTAGTATTTTCCAACATTCCTGGCGGGCCGGCCCCTACTTCTCGGTGGGCACATTATATACGTCTATAACGTAATATAACCTAACCTAACCCATCTAGCCCCTAGCTGGGAATGTTTTACAGAATCCCCGTCATGTCGTCTCGTACGTCTCGGTGCAGACATTATATACGTCTATAACGTTATATATCCTAACCTAAGGGATCCTAACATCTCGGATGTAGTATTTCACAACATTCCTGTCTGGTCGGCCCCTACTTCTCGGTGGGCACATTATATACGTCTGTAACGTAATGTAACCTAACCTAAGCCACCTACACCCTCGCTGGTAATGTTTCACAGAATCCCGTTCGTGTCTTCCCGTACGTCTCGAAGCCGGACATTATATACGTCTATCAAGTTATATATCCTAACCTAAGGCAACCTAACATCTCGAATGTAGTATTTCACAACATTCCTGGCGGGTCGGCCCCACTTCTCGGTGGGAACATTATTTACGTCTATAACGTAATATAACCTAACCTAACCCATCTAGACCCTCGCTGGTAATGTTTTACAAAATCCCGGTCGTGTCGGCCCGTACTTCTCCGTGGGGACATTATATACGTCTATATCGTTATATATCCTAACCTAAGGCAACCTAGCATCTCGGATGTAGTATTTTCCAACATTCCTGGCGCGTAGGCCCCTACTTCTAGGTGGGCACATTGTGTACGTCTATATCGTAAAGTAACCTAACCTAACCCATCTAGACCCTCGCTGGTAATGTTTTACAGAATCCCGGTCGTGTCGTCTCGTACGTCTCGGTGCGGACATTATATACGTCTATAACGTTATATACCCTAACCTAAGGGAACCTAACATCTCGGATGCAGTATTTCACAACATTCCTGGCGGGTCGGCGCCAATTCTCGGTGGGAACATTATATACGTCTATAACGCAATATAACCTAACCTAACCCATCTAGACCCTCGCTGGTAATGTTTTACAAAATCCCGGTCGTGTCGGCCCGTACTTCTCGGTGGGGACATTATATACGTCTATAACGTTATATATCCTAACCAAAGGCAACTTAACATCTTGGATGTTCTATTTTCCAACATTCCTGGCGGGTCGGACCCTACTTCTCAGTGGGCACATTATATACGTCTATATCGTAATATAACCTAACCTAACCCATCTAGACCCTCGCTGGTAATGTTTTACAAAATCCCGGTCATGTAGGCCCGTACTTTTCCGTGGGGACATTATATACGTCTATAACGTTATATATACTAACCTAAGGGAACCTAAAATCACGGATCTAGTATTTCACAACATTCCTGGCTGGTCGGCACCACTTCTCGGTGGGAACATTATATACGTTTATAACGTAGTATAACCTAACCTAACCTATCTAGCCCCTCGCTTGTAATGTTTTGCAGAATCCCGGTCGTGTCGTCCCGTACGTCTCGGTGCGGACATTATATACGTCTATAACGTTATATATCCTAACCTAAGGCAACTTAACCTCTCGGATGTAGTATTTTCCAACAGTCTTGTCGGGTCGGACCCTACTTCTCGGTGGGCACATTATATACGTCTAGATCGTAATATAACCTAACCTAACCCATCTAGACCCTCGCTGGTAATGTTTTACAGAATCCCGGTCGTGTCGTCTCGTACGTCTCGGTGCGGACATTATATACGTCTATAACGTTATATATCCTAACCTAAGGGATCCTAACATCTCGGATGTAGTATTTCACAACATTCCTGGCTGGTCGGCCCCACTTCTCGGTGGGAATATTATATACGTTTATAACGTAGTATAACCTAACCTAACCCATCTAGCCCCTCGCTTGTAATGTTTTACAGAATCCCGGTCGTGTCGTCCCGTACGTCTCGGTGCGGACATTATATACGTCTATAACGTTATATATCCTAACCTAAGGGAACCTAACATCTCGGATGTAGTATTTTACAACATTCCTGGCTGGTCGGCCCCACTTCTCGGTGGAAACATTATATACGTCTATATCATAATATAACCTAACATAACCCATCTAGAAACTCGCTGGTAATGTTTTACAGAATCCCGGTCGTGTCGTCCCGTACGTCTCGGTGCGGACATTATATACGTCTATATCGTTATATATCCTAACCTAAGGCAACCTAGCATCTCGGATGTAGTATTTTCCAACATTCCTGGCGGGGAGGCCCCTACTTCTCGGTGGGAACATTATATACGTCTATATCGTAATATAACCTAACCTAACCCATCTAGACCCTCGCTGGTAATGTTTTACAAAATCCCGGTCGTGTCGGCCCGTACTTCTCGGTGGGGACATTATATACGTCTATAACGTTATATATCCTAACCTAGGGGAACCTAACATCTCGGATGTAGTATTTCACAACATTCGTGGCTGGTCGGCCCCACTTCTCGGTGGGAACATTATATACGCTTATATCGTAATATAACCTAACCTAACCCACCTAGACCCTCGCTGGTAATGTTTTACAGAATCCCGGTCGTGTCGTCCCGTACGTCTCGGTGCGGACATTATATACGTCTATAACGTTATATATCCTAACCTAAGGCAACTTAACATCTTGAATGTAGTATTTTCCAACATTCCTGGCGGGTCGGCCCCTACTTCACGGTGGGCACATTATATACGTCTATATCGTAATATAACCTAACCTAACCCATCTAGACCCTCGCTGGTAATGTTTTACAGAATCCCGGTCGTGTCGTCTCGTACGTCTCGGTGCGGACATTATATACGTCTATAACGTTATATATCCTAACCTAAGGCAACTTAACATCTCGGATGTAGTATTTTCCAACATTCCTGGCGGGTCGGCCCCTACTTCTCAGTGGGCACATTTTATACGTCTATATCGTAATATAACCTAAACTAACCCATCTAGACCCTCGCTGGTAATATTTTACAAAATCCCGGTCATGTCGGCCCGTACTTTTCCGTGGGGACATTTTATACGTCTATAATTTTATATATCCTAACCTAAGGGAACATAACATCTCGGATATAGTATTTTCCAACATTCCTGGCGGGGCGGCCGCTACTTCTCGGTGGGAACATTATATACGTCTATATCGTAATATAACCTAACCTAACCCATCTAGACCCTCGCTGGTAATGTTTTACAAAATCCCGGTCGTGTCGGCCCGTACTTCTCCGTGGGGACATTATATACGTCTATAACGTTATATATCCTAACGTAAGGGAACCTAACATCTCGGATGTAGTATTTCACAACATTCCTGGCGGGTCGGCACCACTTCTCGGTGGGAACATTATATACGTTTATAACATAATATAACCTAACCTAACCCATCTAGCCCCTCGCTGGTAATGTTTTACGAAATCCCAGGCGTGTCGGCCCGTACTTTCCGTGGGGACATTATATACGTCTATAATTTTATATATCCTAACCTAAGGCAACTTAACATCTCGGATGTAGTATTTTCCAACATTCCTGGCGGGTCGGCCCCTACTTCTCGGTGGGAACATTATATACGTCTATATCGTATTATAACCTAACCTAACCCATCTAGACCCTCGCTGGTAATGTTTTACAGAATCCCGGTCGTGTCGTCTCGTACGTCTCGGTGCGGACATTATATACGTCTATAACGTTATATACCCTAACCTAAGGGAACCTAACATCTCGGATGCAGTATTTCACAACATTCCTGGGGGGTCGGCGCCAATTCTCGGTGGAAACATTATATACGTCTATAACGCAATATAACCTCACCTAACCCATCTAGACCCTCGCTGGTAATGTTTTACAGAATCCCGGTCGTGTCGTCTCGTACGTCTCGGTGCGGACATTATATACGTCTATAACGTTATATATACTAACCTAAGGGAACCTAACATCACGGATGTAGTATTTCACAACATTCCTGGCTGGTCGGCCCCACTTCTCGGTGGGAACATTATATTCGTTTATAACGTAGTATAACCTAAGCTAACCTATCTAGCCCCTCGCTTGTAATGTTTTGCAGAATCCCGGTCGTGTCGTCCCGTACGTCTCGGTGCGGACATTATATACGTCTATAATGTTATATATCCTAACCTAAGGCAACTTAACCTCTCGGATGTAGTATTTTCCAACAGTCTTGTCGGGTCGGACCCTACTTCTCGGTGGGCACATTATATACTGCTATATCGTAATATAACCTAACCTAACCCATCTTGACCCTCGCTGTTAATGTTTTACAAAATCCCGGTCTTGTCGGCCCGTACTTCTCCGTGGGGACATTATATACGTCTATATCGTTATATGTCCTAACCTAAGGCAACTTAACACCTCCGATGTAGTATTTTCCAACATTCCTGGCGGGCCGGCCCCTACTTCTCGGTGGGCACATTATATACATCTATATCGTAATATAACCTAACCTAACCCATCTAGACCCTCGCTGGTAATGTTTTACAAAGTCCCGGTCATGTAGGCCCGTACTTTTCCGTGGGGACATTTTATACGTCTATAATTTTATATATCCTAACCTAAGGGAACCTAACATCTCGGATGTAGTATTATCCAACATTCCTGGCGGGTCGGCCCCTACTTCTCGGTGGGCACATTATATACGTCTGTAACGTAATATAACCTAACCTAAGCCACCTACACCCTCGCTGGTAATGTTTCACAGAATTACGTTCGTGTCTTCTCGTACGTCTCGAAGCCGGACATTATATAGGTCTATAAAGTTATATATCCTAACCTAAGGCAACTTAACATCTCGGATGTAGTATTTTTCAACATTCCTGGCGGGTCAGTCCTACTTCTCGGTGGGCACATTATATACGTCTATAACGTAATATAACCTAACCTAACCCATCTAGACCCTCGCTGGTAATGTTTTACAAAATCCCGGTCGTGTCGGCCCGTACTTCTCGGTGGGGACATTATATACGTCTATAACGTTATATATCCTAACCTAGGGGAACCTAACATCTCGGATGTAGTATTTCACAACATTCGTGGCTGGTCGGCCCCACTTCTCGGTGGGAACATTATATACGCCTATATCGTAATATAACCTAACCTAACCCACCTAGACCCTCGCTGGTAATGTTTTACAGAATCCCGGTCGTGTCGTCCCGTACGTCTCGGTGCGGACATTATATACGTCTATAACGTTATATATCCTAACCTAAGGCAACTTAACATCTTGAATGTAGTATTTTCCAACATTCCTGGCGGGTCGGCCCCTACTTCACGGTGGGCACATTATATACGTCTATATCGTAATATAACCTAACCTAACCCATCTAGACCCTCGCTGGTAATGTTTTACAGAATCCCGGTCGTGTCGTCTCGTACGTCTCGGTGCGGACATTATATACGTCTATAACGTTATATATCCTAACCTAAGGCAACTTAACATCTCGGATGTAGTATTTTCCAACATTCCTGGCGGGTCGGCCCCTACTTCTCAGTGGGCACATTTTATACGTCTATATCGTAATATAACCTAAACTAACCCATCTAGACCCTCGCTGGTAATATTTTACAAAATCCCGGTCATGTCGGCCCGTACTTTTCCGTGGGGACATTTTATACGTCTATAATTTTATATATCCTAACCTAAGGGAACCTAACATCTCGGATATAGTATTTTCCAACATTCCTGGCGGGGCGGCCGCTACTTCTCGGTGGGAACATTATATACGTCTATATCGTAATATAACCTAACCTAACCCATCTAGACCCTCGCTGGTAATGTTTTACAAAATCCCGGTCGTGTCGGCCCGTACTTCTCCGTGGGGACATTATATACGTCTATAACGTTATATATCCTAACGTAAGGGAACCTAACATCTCGGATGTAGTATTTCACAACATTCCTGGCGGGTCGGCACCACTTCTCGGTGGGAACATTATATACGTTTATAACATAATATAACCTAACCTAACCCATCTAGCCCCTCGCTGGTAATGTTTTACGAAATCCCAGGCGTGTCGGCCCGTACTTTCCGTGGGGACATTATATACGTCTATAATTTTATATATCCTAACCTAAGGCAACTTAACATCTCGGATGTAGTATTTTCCAACATTCCTGGCGGGTCGGCCCCTACTTCTCGGTGGGAACATTATATACGTCTATATCGTAATATAACCTAACCTAACCCATCTAGACCCATCGCTGGTAATGTTTTACAGAATCCCGGTCGTGTCGTCTCGTACGTCTCGGTGCGGACATTATATACGTCTATAACGTTATATACCCTAACCTAAGGGAACCTAACATCTCGGATGCAGTATTTCACAACATTCCTGGGGGGTCGGCGCCAATTCTCGGTGGAAACATTATATACGTCTATAACGCAATATAACCTCGCCTAACCCATCTAGACCCTCGCTGGTAATGTTTTACAGAATCCCGGTCGTGTCGTCTCGTACGTCTCGGTGCGGACATTATATACGTCTATAACGTTATATATACTAACCTAAGGGAACCTAACATCACGGATGTAGTATTTCACAACATTCCTGGCTGGTCGGCCCCACTTCTCGGTGGGAACATTATATTCGTTTATAACGTAGTATAACCTAAGCTAACCTATCTAGCCCCTCGCTTGTAATGTTTTGCAGAATCCCGGTCGTGTCGTCCCGTACGTCTCGGTGCGGACATTATATACGTCTATAATGTTATATATCCTAACCTAAGGCAACTTAACCTCTCGGATGTAGTATTTTCCAACAGTCTTGTTGGGTCGGACCCTACTTCTCGGTGGGCACATTATATACTGCTATATCGTAATATAACCTAACCTAACCCATCTTGACCCTCGCTGTTAATGTTTTACAAAATCCCGGTCTTGTCGGCCCGTACTTCTCCGTGGGGACATTATATACGTCTATATCGTTATATGTCCTAACCTAAGGCAACTTAACACCTCCGATGTAGTATTTTCCAACATTCCTGGCGGGCCGGCCCCTACTTCTCGGTGGGCACATTATATACATCTATATCGTAATATAACCTAACCTAACCCATCTAGATCCTCGCTGTTAATGTTTTACAAAATCCCGGTCGTGTCGGCCCGTACTTCTCCGTGGGGACATTATATACGTCTATATCGTTATATATCCTAACCTAAGGCAACCTAGCATCTCGGATGTAGTATTTTCCAACATTCCTGGCGGGTCGGCCCCTACTTCTAGGTGGGCACATTGTATACGTCTATGTCGTAAAGTAACCTAACCTAACCCATCGAGACCCTCGCTGGTAATGTTTTACGAAATCCCGGTCGTGTCGGCCCGTACTTCTCGGTGGGGGCATTATATACGTCTATAATGTTATATATCCTAACCTAGGGGAACCTAACATCTCGGATGTAGTATTTCGCAACATTCGTAGCTGGTCGTCCCCACTTCTCGGTGGGAACATTATATACGTCTATATCGTAATATAGCCTAACCTAACCCATCTAGACCCTCGCTGGTAATGTTTTACAGAATCCCGGTCGTGTCGTCTCGTACGTCTCGGCGCGGACATTATATACGTCTATAACTTTATATATCCTAACCAAAGGCAACTTAACATCTCGGATGTAGTATTTTCCAACATTCCTGGCGGGTCGGCCCCTACTTCTCGGTGGGCACATTATATACGTCTATATCGTAATATAACCTAACCTAAGCCACCTACACCCTCGCTGGTAATGTTTCACAGAATCCCGTTCGTGTCTTCCCTTACGTCTCGAAGCCGGACATTATATACGTCTATAAAGTTATATATCCTAACCTTAGGGAACCTAACATCTCGGATGTAGTATTTCACAACATTCCTGGCTGGTCGGCCCCACTTCTCGGTGGGAACATTATATACGTCTATATCGTAATATAACCTAACCTAACCCATCTAGACCCTCGCTGGTAATGTTTTACAGAATCCCGGTCGTGTCGTCTCGTACGTCTCGAAGCCGGACATTATATACGTCTATAACGTTATATATCCTAACCAAAGGCAACTTAACATCTCGGATGTAGTATTTTCCAACATTCCTGGCGGGTCGGCCCCACTTCTCGGTGGGAACATTATTTACGTCTATAACGTAATATAACTTAACCTAACCCATCTAGACCCTCGCTGGTAATGTTTTACAAAATCCCGGTCGTGTCGGCCCGTACTTCTCCGTGGGGACATTATATACGTCTATAACGTTATATATCCTAACCTAAGGGAACCTAACATCTCGGATGTAGTATTTCACAACATTCCTGGCGGGTCGGCCCCACTTCTCGGTGGGAACATTATATACGTTTATAACATAATATAACCTAACCTAACCCATCTAGCCCCTCGCTGGTAATGTTTTACAAAATCCCGGTCGTGTCGGCCCGTACTTTTCCGTGGGGACATTATACACGTCTATAGTTTTATATATCCTAACCTAAGGCAACTTAACATCTTGAATGTAGTATTTTCCAACATTCCTGGCGGGTCGGCCCCTACTTCTCAGTGGGCACATTATATACGTCTATATCGTAATATAAACTAACCTAACCCATCTAGACCCTCGCTGGTAATGTTTTACAGAATCCCGGTCGTGTCGTCTCGTACGTCTGGGTGCGGACATTATATACGTCTATAACGTTATATGTCCTAACCTAAGGGAACCTAACATCTCGGATTTAATATTTCACAACATTCCTGGCGGGTCGGCCCCTACTTCTCGGTGGGCACATTATATACGTCTATACCGTAATATAACCTAACATAACCCATCTAGACCCTCGCTGGTAATGTTTTACAGAATCCCGGTCGTGTCGTCTCGTACGTCTCGGTGCGGACATTATATACGTCTATAACGTTATATGTCCTAACCTAAGGGAACCTAACATCTCGGATGTAGTATTTCACAACATTCCTGGCGGGTCGGCCCCTACTTCTCGGTGGGCACATTGTATACGTCTATATCGTAAAGTAACCTAACCTAACCCATCTAGACCCTCGCTGGTAATGTTTTACGAAATCCCGGTCGTGTTGGCCCGTACTTCTCGGTGGGGGCATTATATACGTCTATAACGTTATATATCCTAACCTAAGGCAACTTAACATCTTGAATGTAGTATTTTCCAACATTCCTGGCGGGTCGGCCCCTACTTCTAGGTGGGCACATTGTATACGTCTATATCGTAAAGTAACCTAACCTAACCCATCTAGACCCTCGCTGGTAATGTTTTACGAAATCCCGGTCGTGTTGGCCCGTACTTCTCGGTGGGGGCATTATATACGTCTATAACGTTATATATCCTAACCTAAGGCAACTTAACATCTTGAATGTAGTATTTTCCAACATTCCTGGCGGGTCGGCACCTACTTCTCGGTGGGCACATTATATACGTCTATATCGTAATATAACCTAACCTAACCCATCTAGACCCTCGCTGGTAATGTTTTACAGAATCCCGGTCGTGTCGTCTCGTACGTCTCGGTGCGGACATTATATACGTCTATAACGTTATATGTCCTAACCTAAGGGAACCTAACATCTCGGATGTAGTATTTCACAACATTCCTGGCGGGTCGGCCCCTACTTCTCGGTGGGCACATTATATACGTCTATATCGTAATATAACCTAACCTAACCCATCTAGACCCTCGCTGGTAATGTTTTACAGAATCCCGGTCGTGTCGTCTCGTACGTCTCGGTGCGGATATTATATACGTCTATAACGTTATATATCCAAACCTAAGGGAACCTAACATCTCGGATGTAGTATTTCACAACATTCCTGGCGGGTCGGCCCCACTTCTCGGTGGGAACATTATATACGTTTATAACATAATATAACCTAACCTAACCCATCTAGCCCCTCGCTGGTAATGTTTTACAAAATCCCAGTCGTGTCGGCCCGTACTTTTCCGTGGGGACATTATATACGTCTATAATTTTATATATCCTAACCTATGGCAACTTAACATCTCGGATGTAGTATTTTCCAACATTCCTGGCGGGTCGGCACCTACTTCTCGGTGGGCACATTATATACGTCTATAACGTAATATAACCTAACCTAAGCCACCTACACCCTCGCTGGTAATGTTTCACAGAATCCCGTTCGTGTCTTCCCGTACGTCTCGAAGCCGGACATTATATACGTCTATAAAGTTATATATCCTAACCTAAGGGAACCTAACATCCCGAATGTAGTATTTCACAACATTCCTGGCTGGTCGGCCCCACTTCTCGGTGGGAATATTATATACGTCTATAACGTAATATAACCTAACCTAACCCATCTAGACCCTCGCTGGTAATGTTTTACAAAATCCCCGTCGTGTCGGCCCGTACTTCTCCGTGGGGACATTATATACGTCTATAACGTTATATATCCTAACCTAAGGGAACCTAACATCTCGGATGTAGTATTTCACAACATTCCTGGCGGGTCGGCCCCACTTCTCGGTGGGAACATTATATACGTTTATAACATAATATAACCTAACCTAACCCATGTAGCACCTCGCTGGTAATGTTTTACAAAATCCCAGTCGTGTCGGCCCGTACTTTCCGTGGGGACATTATATACGTCTATAATTTTATACATCCTAACCTAAGGCAACTTAACATCTCGGATGTAGTATTTTCCAACATTCCTGGCGGGTCGGCCCCTACTTCTCGGTGGGCACATTATATACGTCTATATCGTAATATAACCTAACCTAACCCATCTAGATCCTCGCTGTTAATGTTTTACAAAATCCCGGTCGTGTCGGCCCGTACTTTTCCGTGGGGACATTATATACGTCTATAATTTTATATATCCTAACCTAAGGCAACTTAACATCTCGGATGTAGTATTTTCCAACATTCCTGGCGGGTCGGCCCCTACTTCTCGGTGGGCACATTATATACGTCTACAACGTAATATAACCTAACCTAACCCATCTAGATCCTCGCTGGTAATGTTTTACAAAATCCCGGTCGTGTCGGCCCGTACTTTTCCGTGGGGACATTATACACGTCTATAGTTTTATATATCCTAACCTAAGGCAACTTAACATCTTGAATGTAGTATTTTCCAACATTCCTGGCGGGTCGGCCCCTACTTCTCAGTGGGCACATTATATACGTCTATATCGTAATATAACCTAACCTAACCCATCTAGACCCTCGCTGGTAATGTTTTACAGAATCCCGGTCGTGTCGTCTCGTACGTCTGGGTGCGGACATTATATACGTCTATAACGTTATATGTCCTAACCTAAGGGAACCTAACATCTCGGATGTAATATTTCACAACATTCCTGGCGGGTCGGCCCCTACTTCTCGGTGGGCACATTATATACGTCTATACCGTAATATAACCTAACATAACCCATCTAGACCCTCGCTGGTAATGTTTTACAGAATCCCGGTCGTGTCGTCTCGTACGTCTCGGTGCGGTCATTATATACGTCTATAACGTTATATGTCCTAACCTAAGGGAACCTAACATCTCGGATGTAGTATTTCACAACATTCCTGGCGGGTCGGCCCCTACTTCTCGGTGGGCACATTATATACGTCTATATCGTAATATAACCTAACCTAACCCATCTAGACCCTCGCTGGTAATGTTTTACAGAATCCCGGTCGTGTCGTCTCGTACGTCTCGGTGCGGATATTATATACGTCTATAACGTTATATATCCTAACCTAAGGCAACCTAACATCTCGAATGTAGTATTTCACAACATGCCTCGCGGGTCGGCCGCACTTCTCGGTGGGAACATTATTTACGTCTATAACGTAATATAACCTAACCTAACCCATCTAGACCCTCGCTGGTAATGTTTTACAAAATCCCGGTCGAGTCGGCCCGTACTTCTCCGTGGCGACATTATATACGTCTATATCGTTATATATCCTAACCTAAGGCAACCTAGCATCTCGAATGTAGTATTTTCCAACATTCCTGGCGGGTCGGCCCCTACTTCTAGGTGGGCACATTGTATACGTCTATATCGTAAAGTAACCTAACCTAACCCATCTAGACCCTCGCTGGTAATGTTTTACAAAATCCCGGTCATGTAGGCCCGTACTTTTCCGTGGGGACATTTTATACGTCTATAATTTTATATATCCTAACCTAAGGGAACCTAACATCTCGGATGTAGTATTTTCCAACATTCCTGGCGGGTCGGCCCCTACTTCTCGGTGGGCACATTATATACGTCTATATCGTAATATAACCTAACCTAACCCATCTAGACCCTCGCTGGTAATGTTTTACAGAATCCCGGTCGTGTCGTCTCGTACGTCTCGGTGCGGATATTATATACGTCTATAACGTTATATATCCAAACCTAAGGGAACCTAACATCTCGGATGTAGTATTTCACAACATTCCTGGCGGGTCGGCCCCACTTCTCGGTGGGAACATTATATACGTTTATAACATAATATAACCTAACCTAACCCATCTAGCCCCTCGCTGGTAATGTTTTACAAAATCCCAGTCGTGTCGGCCCGTACTTTTCCGTGGGGACATTATATACGTCTATAATTTTATATATCCTAACCTATGGCAACTTAACATCTCGGATGTAGTATTTTCCAACATTCCTGGCGGGTTGGCCCCTACTTCTCGGTGGGCACATTATATACGTCTATAACGTAATATAACCTAACCTAAGCCACCTACACCCTCGCTGGTAATGTTTCACAGAATCCCGTTCGTGTCTTCCCGTACGTCTCGAAGCCGGACATTATATACGTCTATAAAGTTATATATCCTAACCTAAGGGAACCTAACATCTCGGATGTAGTATTTCACAACATTCCTGGCTGGTCGGCCCCACTTCTCGGTGGGAACATTATATACGTCTATATCGTAATATAACCTAACCTAACCCATCTAGACCCTCGCTGGTAATGTTTTACAGAATCCCGGTCGTGTCGTCTCGTACATCTCGGTACGGACATTATATACGTCTATAACGTTATATATCCTAACCAAAGGGAACTTAACATCTCGGATGTAGTATTTTCCAACATTCCTGGCGGGTCGGCCCCTACTTCTCGGTGGGCACATTATATACGTCTGTAACGTAATATAACCTAACCTAAGCCACCTACACCCTCGCTTGTAATGTTTCACAGAATCCCGTTCGTGTCTTCCCGTACGTCTCGAAGCCGGACATTATATACGTCTATAAAGTTATATATCCTAACCTAAGGCAACCTAACATCTCGAATGTAGTATTTCACAACATTCCTGGCTGGTCGGCCCCACTTCTCGGTGGGAATATTATATACGTCTATAACGTAATATAACCTAACCTAACCCATCTAGACCCTCGCTGGTAATGTTTTACAAAATCCCCGTCGTGTCGGCCCGTACTTCTCCGTGGGGACATTATATACGTCTATAAAGTTATATATCCTAACCTAAGGGAACCTAACATCTCGGATGTAGTATTTCACAACATTCCTGGCGGGTCGGCCCCACTTCTCGGTGGGAACATTATATACGTTTATAACATAATATAACCTAACCTAACCCATCTAGCACCTCGCTGGTAATGTTTTACAAAATCCCAGTCGTGTCGGCCCGTACTTTCCGTGGGGACATTATATACGTCTATAATTTTATACATCCTAACCTAAGGCAACTTAACATCTCGGATGTAGTATTTTCCAACATTCCTGGCGGGTCGGCCCCTACTTCTCGGTGGGCACATTATATACGTCTATATCGTAATATAACCTAACCTAACCCATCTAGATCCTCGCTGTTAATGTTTTACAAAATCCCGGTCGTGTCGGCCCGTACTTTTCCGTGGGGACATTATACACGTCTATAGTTTTATATATCCTAACCTAAGGCAACTTAACATCTTGAATGTAGTATTTTCCAACATTCCTGGCGGGTCGGCCCCTACTTCTCGGGGGGCACATTATATACGTCTATATCGTAATATAACCTAACCTAACCCATCTAGACCCTCGCTGGTAATGTTTTACAGAATCCCGGTCGTGTCGTCTCGTACGTCTCGGTGCGGACATTATATACGTCTATAACGTTATATGTCCTAACCTAAGGGAACCTAACATCTCGGATGTAGTATTTCACAACATTCCTGGCGGGTCGGCCCCTACTTCTCGGTGGGCACATTATATACGTCTATATCGTAATATAACCTAACCTAACCCATCTAGACCCTCGCTGGTAATGTTTTACAGAATCCCGGTCGTGTCGTCTCGTACGTCTCGGTGCGAATATTATATACGTCTATAACGTTATATATCCAAACCTAAGGGAACCTAACATCTCGGATGTAGTATTTCACAACATTCCTGGCGGGTCGGCCCCACTTCTCGGTGGGAACATTATATACGTTTATAACATAATATAACCTAACCTAACCCATCTAGCCCCTCGCAGGTAATGTTTTACAAAATCCCAGTCGTGTCGGCCCGTACTTTCCGTGGGGACATTATATACGTCTATAACGTTATATATCCTAACCTAAGGGCACCTAACATCTCGGATGTAGTATTTCACAACATTCCTGGCGGGTCGGCCCCACTTCTCGGTGGGAACATTATATACGTTTATAACATAATATAACCTAACCTAACCCATCTAGCCCCTCGCTGGTAATGTTTTACAAAATCCCAGTCGTGTCGGCCCGTACTTTTCCGTGGGGACATTATATACGTCTATAATTTTATATATCCTAACCTAGGGGAACCTAACATCTCGGATGTAGTATTTCACAACATTCGTGGCTGGTCGGCCCCACTTCTCGGTGGGAACATTATATACGCCTATATCGTAATATAACCTAACCTAACCCACCTAGACCCTCGCTGGTAATGTTTTACAGAATCCCGGTCGTGTCGTCCCGTACGTCTCGGTGCGGACATTATATACGTCTATAACGTTATATATCCTAACCTAAGGCAACTTAACATCTTGAATGTAGTATTTTCCAACATTCCTGGCGGGTCGGCCCCTACTTCTCGGTGGGCACATTATATACGTCTATATCGTAATATAACCTAACCCAACCCATCTAGACCCTCGCTGGTAATGTTTTACAGAATCCCGGTCGTGTCGTCTCGTACGTCTCGGTGCGGACATTATATACGTCTATAACGTTATATGTCCTAACCTAAGGGAACCTAACATCTCGGATGTAATATTTCACAACATTCCTGGCGGGTCGGCCCCTACTTCTCGGTGGGCACATTATATACGTCTATACCGTAATATAACCTAACCTAACCCATCTAGACCCTCGCTGGTAATGTTTTACAGAATCCCGGCCGTGTCGTCTCGTACGTCTCGGTGCGGACATTATATACGTCTATAACGTTATATGTCCTAACCTAAGGGAACCTAACATCTCGGATGTAGTATTTCACAACATTCCTGGCGGGTCGGCCCCTACTTCTCGGTGGGCACATTATATACGTCTATATCGTAATATAACCTAACCTAACCCATCTAGACCCTCGCTGGTAATGTTTTACAGAATCCCGGTCGTGTCGTCCCGTACGTCTCGGTGCGGACATTATATACGTCTATAACGTTATATATCCTAACCTAAGGCAACTTAACATCTTGAATGTAGTATTTTACAACATTCCTGGCGGGTCGGCCCCTACTTCTCGGTGGGCACATTATATACGTCTTAATCGTAATATAACCTAACCTAACCCATCTAGATCCTCGCTGGTAATGTTTTACAAAATCCCGGTCCTGTCGGCCCGTACTTTTCCGTGGGGACATTATACACGTCTATAGTTTTATATATCCTAACCTAAGGCAACCTAACATCTCGAATGTAGTATTTCACAACATTCCTGGCGGGTCGGCCCCACTTCTCGGTGGGAACATTATTTACGTCTATAACGTAATATAACCTAACCTAACCCATCTAGACCCTCGCTGGTAATGTTTTACAAAATCCCCGTCGTGTCGGCCCGTACTTCTCCGTGGGGACATTATATACGTCTATAACGTTATATATCCTAACCTAAGGGAACCTAACATCTCGGATGTAGTATTTCACAACATTCCTGGCGGGTCGGCCCCACTTCTCGTTGGGAACAGTATATACGTTTATAACATAATATAACCTAACCTAACCCATCTAGCACCTCGCTGGTAATGTTTTACAAAATCCCAGTCGTGTCGGCCCGTACTTTCCGTGGGGACATTATATACGTCTATAATTTTATATATCCTAACCTAAGGCAACTTAACCTCTCGGATGTAGTATTTTCCAACAGTCTTGGCGGGTCAGACCCTACTTCTCGGTGGGCACATTATATACGTCTATATCGTAATATAACCTAACCTAACCCATCTAGACCCCCGCTAGTAATGTTTTACAGAATCCCGGTCGTGTCGTCTCGTACGTCTCGGTGCGGACATTATATACGTCTATAACGTTATATGTCCTAACCTAAGGGAACCTAACATCTCGGATGTAGTATTTCACAACATTCCTGGCGGGTCGGCCCCACTTCTCGGTGGGAACATTATATACGTTTATAACATAATATAACCTAACCTAACCCATCTAGCCCCTCGCTGGTAATGTTTTACAAAATCCCAGTCGTGTCGGCACGTACTTTTCCGTGGGGACATTATATACGTCTATAATTTTATATATCCTAACCTAAGGCAACTTAACATCTCGGATGTAGTATTTTCCAACATTCCTGGCGGGTCGGCCCCTACTTCTCGGTGGGCACATTATATACGTCTACAAAGTAATATAACCTAACCTAAGCCACCTACACCCTCGCTGGTAATGTTTCACAGAATCCCGTTCGTGTCTTCCCGTACGTCTCGAAGCCGGACATTATATACGTCTATAAAGTTATATATCCTAACCTAAGGGAACCTAACATCTCGGATGTAGTATTTCACAACATTCCTGGCTGGTCGGCCCCACTTCTCGGTGGGAACATTATATACGTCTATATCGTAATATAACCTAACCTAACCCATCTAGACCCTCGCTTGTAATGTTTTGCAGAATCCCGGTCGTGTCGTCTCGTACGTCTCGGTACGGACATTATATACGTCTATAACGTTATATATCCTAACCAAAGGCAACTTAACATCTCGGATGTAGTATTTTCCAACATTCCTGGCGGGTCGGCCCCTACCTCTCGGTGGGCACATTATATACGTCTGTAACGTAATATAACCTAACCTAACCCATCTAGCACCTCGCTGGTAATGGTTTACAAAATCCCAGTCGTGTCGGCCCGTACTTTCCGTGGGGACATTATATACGTCTATAATTTTATATATCCTAACCTAAGGCAACTTAACATCTCGGATGTAGTATTTTCCAACATTCCTGGCGGGTCGGCCCCTACTTCTCGGTGGGCACATTATATACGTCTATATCGTAATATAACCTAACCTAACCCATCTAGATCCTCGCTGTTAATGTTTTACAAAATCCCGGTCGTGTCGGCCCGTACTTTTCCGTGGGGACATTATACACGTCTATAGTTTTATATATCCTAACCTAAGGCAACTTAACATCTTGAATGTAGTATTTTCCAACATTCCTGGCGGGTCGGCACCTACTTCTCGGTGGGCACATTATATACGTCTATATCGTAATATAACCTAACCTAACCCATCTAGACCCTCGCTGGTAATGTTTTACAGAATCCCGGTCGTGTCGTCTCGTACGTCTCGGTGCGGACATTATATACGTCTATAACGTTATATGTCCTAACCTAAGGGAACCTAACATCTCGGATGTAGTATTTCACAACATTCCTGGCGGGTCGGCCCCTACTTCTCGGTGGGCACATTATATACGTCTATATCGTAATATAACCTAACCTAACCCATCTAGACCCTCGCTGGTAATGTTTTACAGAATCCCGGTCGTGTCGTCTCGTACGTCTCGGTGCGAATATTATATACGTCTATAACGTTATATATCCAAACCTAAGGGAACCTAACATCACGGATGTAGTATTTCACAACATTCCTGGCGGGTCGGCCCCACTTCTCGGTGGGAACATTATATACGTTTATAACATAATATAACCTAACCTAACCCATCTAGCCCCTCGCAGGTAATGTTTTACAAAATCCCAGTCGTGTCGGCCCGTTCTTTCCGTGGGGACATTATATACGTCTATAACGTTATATATCCTAACCTAAGGGCACCTAACATCTCGGATGTAGTATTTCACAACATTCCTGGCGGGTCGGCCCCACTTCTCGGTGGGAACATTATATACGTTTATAACATAATAGAACCTAACCTAACCCATCTAGCCCCTCGCAGGTAATGTTTTACAAAATCCCAGTCGTGTCGGCCCGTACTTTTCCGTGGGGACATTATATACGTCTATAATTTTATATATCCTAACCTAGGGGAACCTAACATCTCGGATGTAGTATTTCACAACATTCGTGGCTGGTCGGCCCCACTTCTCGGTGGGAACATTATATACGCCTATATCGTAATATAACCTAACCTAACCCACCTAGACCCTCGCTGGTAATGTTTTACAGAATCCCGGTCGTGTCGTCCCGTACGTCTCGGTGCGGACATTATATACGTCTATAACGTTATATATCCTAACCTAAGGCAACTTAACATCTTGAATGTAGTATTTTCCAACATTCCTGGCGGGTCGGCCCCTACTTCTCGGTGGGCACATTATATACGTCTATATCGTAATATAACCTAACCTAACCCATCTAGACCCTCGCTGGTAATGTTTTACAGAATCCCGGTCGTGTCGTCTCGTACGTCTCGGTGCGGACATTATATACGTCTATAACGTTATATGTCCTAACCTAAGGGAACCTAACATCTCGGATGTAATATTTCACAACATTCCTGGCGGGTCGGCCCCTACTTCTCGGTGGGCACATTATATACGTCTATACCGTAATATAACCTAACCTAACCCATCTAGACCCTCGCTGGTAATGTTTTACAGAATCCCGGTCGTGTCGTCTCGTACGTCTCGGTGCGGACATTATATACGTCTATAACGTTATATGTCCTAACCTAAGGGAACCTAACATCTCGGATGTAGTATTTCACAACATTCCTGGCGGGTCGGCCCCTACGTCTCGGTGGGCACATTATATACGTCTATATCGTAATATAACCTAACCTAACCCATCTAGACCCTCGCTGGTAATGTTTTACAGAATCCCGGTCGTGTCGTCCCGTACGTCTCGGTGCGGACATTATATACGTCTATAACGTTATATATCCTAACCTAAGGCAACTTAACATCTTGAATGTAGTATTTTACAACATTCCTGGCGGGTCGGCCCCTACTTCTCGGTGGGCACATTATATACGTCTTAATCGTAATATAACCTAACCTAACCCATCTAGATCCTCGCTGGTAATGTTTTACAAAATCCCGGTCCTGTCGGCCCGTACTTTTCCGTGGGGACATTATACACGTCTATAGTTTTATATATCCTAACCTAAGGCAACCTAACATCTCGAATGTAGTATTTCACAACATTCCTGGCGGGTCGGCCCCACTTCTCGGTGGGAACATTATTTACGTCTATAACGTAATATAACCTAACCTAACCCATCTAGACCCTCGCTGGTAATGTTTTACAAAATCCCCGTCGTGTCGGCCCGTACTTCTCCATGGGGACATTATATACGTCTATAACGTTATATATCCTAACCTAAGGGAACCTAACATCTCGGATGTAGTATTTCACAACATTCCTGGCGGGTCGGCCCCACTTCTCGTTGGGAACAGTATATACGTTTATAACATAATATAACCTAACCTAACCCATCTAGCACCTCGCTGGTAATGTTTTACAAAATCCCAGTCGTGTCGGCCCGTACTTTCCGTGGGGACATTATATACGTCTATAATTTTATATATCCTAACCTAAGGCAACTTAACCTCTCGGATGTAGTATTTTCCAACAGTCTTGGCGGGTCAGACCCTACTTCTCGGTGGGCACATTATATACGTCTATATCGTAATATAACCTAACCTAACCCATCTAGACCCCCGCTAGTAATGTTTTACAGAATCCCGGTCGTGTCGTCTCGTACGTCTCGGTGCGGACATTATATACGTCTATAACGTTATATGTCCTAACCTAAGGGAACCTAACATCTCGGATGTAGTATTTCACAACATTCCTGGCGGGTCGGCCCCACTTCTCGGTGGGAACATTATATACGTTTATAACATAATATAACCTAACCTAACCCATCTAGCCCCTCGCTGGTAATGTTTTACAAAATCCCAGTCGTGTCGGCACGTACTTTTCCGTGGGGACATTATATACGTCTATAATTTTATATATCCTAACCTAAGGCAACTTAACATCTCGGATGTAGTATTTTCCAACATTCCTGGCGGGTCGGCCCCTACTTCTCGGTGGGCACATTATATACGTCTACAAAGTAATATAACCTAACCTAAGCCACCTACACCCTCGCTGGTAATGTTTCACAGAATCCCGTTCGTGTCTTCCCGTACGTCTCGAAGCCGGACATTATATACGTCTATAAAGTTATATATCCTAACCTAAGGGAACCTAACATCTCGGATGTAGTATTTCACAACATTCCTGGCTGGTCGGCCCCACTTCTCGGTGGGAACATTATATACGTCTATATCGTAATATAACCTAACCTAACCCATCTAGACCCTCGCTTGTAATGTTTTGCAGAATCCCGGTCGTGTCGTCTCGTACGTCTCGGTACGGACATTATATACGTCTATAACGTTATATATCCTAACCAAAGGCAACTTAACATCTCGGATGTAGTATTTTCCAACATTCCTGGCGGGTCGGCCCCTACCTCTCGGTGGGCACATTATATACGTCTGTAACGTAATATAACCTAACCTAACCCATCTAGCACCTCGCTGGTAATGGTTTACAAAATCCCAGTCGTGTCGGCCCGTACTTTCCTTGGGGACATTATATACGTCTATAATTTTATATATCCTAACCTAAGGCAACTTAACATCTCGGATGTAGTATTTTCCAACATTCCTGGCGGGTCGGCCCCTACTTCTCGGTGGGCACATTATATACGTCTATATCGTAATATAACCTAACCTAACCCATCTAGATCCTCGCTGTTAATGTTTTACAAAATCCCGGTCGTGTCGGCCCGTACTTTTCCGTGGGGACATTATACACGTCTATAGTTTTATATATCCTAACCTAAGGCAACTTAACATCTTGAATGTAGTATTTTCCAACATTCCTGGCGGGTCGGCACCTACTTCTCGGTGGGCACATTATATACGTCTATATCGTAATATAACATAACCTAACCCATCTAGACCCTCGCTGGTAATGTTTTACAGAATCCCGGTCGTGTCGTCTCGTACGTCTCGGTGCGGACATTATATACGTCTATAACGTTATATGTCCAAAACCTAAGGGAACCTAACATCTCGGATGTAGTATTTCACAACATTCCTGGCGGGTCGGCCCCTACTTCTCGGTGGGCACATTATATACGTCTATATCGTAATATAACATAACCTAACCCATCTAGACCCTCGCTGGTAATGTTTTACAGAATCCCGGTCGTGTCGTCTCGTACGTCTCGGTGCGGACATTATATACGTCTATAACGTTATATGTCCTAACCTAAGGGAACCTAACATCTCGGATGTAGTATTTCACAACATTCCTGGCGGGTCGGCCCCTACTTCTCGGTGGGCACATTATATACCTCTATATCGTAATATAACCTAACCTAACCCATCTAGACCCTCGCTGGTAATGTTTTACAGAATCCCGGTCGTGTCGTCTCGTACGTCTCGGTGCGGATATTATATACGTCTATAACGTTATATATCCTAACCTAAGGCAACCTAACATCTCGAATGTAGTATTTCACAACATTCCTCGCGGGTCGGCCGCACTTCTCGGTGGGAACATTATTTACGTCTATAACGTAATATAACCTAACCTAACCCATCTAGACCCTCGCTGGTAATGTTTTACAAAATCCCGGTCGTGTCGGCCCGTACTTCTCCGTGGGGACATTATATACGTCTATATCGTTATATATCCTAACCTAAGGCAACCTAGCATCTCGGATGTAGTATTTTCCAACATTCCTGGCGGGTCGGCCCCTACTTCTAGGTGGGAACATTGTATACGTCTATATCGTAAAGTAACCTAACCTAACCCATCTAGACCCTCGCTGGTAATGTTTTACGAAATCCCGGTCGTGTCGGCCCGTACTTCTCGGTGGGGGCATTATATACGTCTATAACGTTATATATCCTAACCTAGGGGAACCTAACATCTCGGATGTAGTATTTCACAACATTCGTGGCTGGTCGGCCCCACTTCTCTGTGGGAACACTATATACGTCTATATCGTAATATAGCCTAACCTACCCCATCTAGACCCTCGCTGGTAATGTTTTACAGAATCCCGGTCGTGCCGTCTCGTACGTCTCGGTGCGGACATTATATACGTCTATAACGTTATATATCCTAACCAAAGGCAACTTAACATCTCGGATGTTGTATTTTCCAACATTCCTGGCGGGTCCGACCCTACTTCTCGGTGGGCACATTATATACATCTATATCGTGATATAACCTAACCTAACCCATCTAGACCCTCGCTGGTAATGTTTTACAAAATCCCGGTCATGTAGGCCCGTACTTGTCCGTGGGAACATTTTATACGTCTATAATTTTATATATCCTAACCTAAGGCAACTTAACATCTCGGATGTAGTATTTTCCAACATTCCTGGCGGGTCGGCCCCTACTTCTCGGTGGGCACATTATATACGTCTGTAACGTAATATAACCTAACCTAACCCATCTAGCACCTCGATGGTAATGGTTTACAAAATCCCAGTCGTGTCGGCCCGTACTTTCCGTGGGGACATTATATACGTCTATAATTTTATATATCCTAACCTAAGGCAACTTAACATCTCGGATGTAGTATTTTCCAACATTCCTGCCGGGTCGGCCCCTACTTCTCGGTGGGCACATTATATACGTCTATATCGTAATATAACCTAACCTAACCCATCTAGATCCTCGCTGTTAATGTTTTACAAAATCCCGGTCGTGTCGGCCCGTACTTTTCCGTGGGGACATTATACACGTCTATAGTTTTATATATCCTAACCTAAGGCAACTTAACATCTCGGATGTTGTATTTTCCAACATTCCTGGCGGGTCCGACCCTACTTCTCGGTGGGCACATTATATACGTCTATAACGTAATATAACCTAACCTAAGCCACCTACACACTCGCTGGTAATGTTTCACAGAATCCCGTTCGTGTTTTCCCGTACGTCTCGAAGCCGGACATTATATACGTCTATAAAGTTATATATCCTAACCTAAGGGAACCTAACATCTCGGATGTAGTATTTCACAACATTCCTGGCGGGTCGGACCCTACTTCTCGGTGGGCACATTATATACTGCTATATCGTAATATAACCTAACCTAACCCATCTAGACCCTCGCTGTTGATGTTTTACAAAATCCGGGTCTTGTCGGCCCGTACTTCTCCGTGGGGACATTATATACGTCTATATCGTTATATGTCCTAACCTAAGGCAACTTAACACCTCCGATGTAGTATTTTCCAACATTCCTGGCGGGCCGGCCCCTACTTCTCGGTGGGCACATTATATACGTCTATAACGTAATATAACCTAACCTAACCCATCTAGCCCCTAGCTGGGAATGTTTTACAGAATCCCGGTCGTGTCGTCTCGTACGTCTCGGTGCAGACATTATATACGTCTATAACGTTATATATCCTAACCTAAGGCAACCTAACATCTCGAATGTAGTATTTCACAACATTCCTGGCGGGTCGGCCCCACTTCTCGGTGGGAACATTATATACGTCTATATCGTAATATAACCTAACCTAACCCATCTAGATCCTCGCTGTTAATGTTTTACAAAATCCCGGTCGTGTCGGCCCGTACTTTTCCGTGGGGACATTATACACGTCTATATTTTTATATATCCTAACCTAAGGCAACTTAACATCTTGAATGTAGTATTTTCCAACATTCCTGGCGGGTCGGCACCTACTTCTCGGTGGGCACATTATATACGTCTATATCGTAATATAACATAACCTAACCCATCTAGACCCTCGCTGGTAATGTTTTACAGAATCCCGGTCGTGTCGTCTCGTACGTCTCGGTGCGGACAATATATACGTCTATAACGTTATATGTCGTAACCTAAGGGAACCTAACATCTCGGATGTAGTATTTCACAACATTCCTGGCGGGTCGGCCCCTACTTCTCGGTGGGCACATTATATACGTCTATATCGTAATATAACCTAACCTAACCCATCTAGACCCTCGCTGGTAATGTTTTACAGAATCCCGGTCGTGTCGTCTCGTACGCCTCGGTGCGGAAATTATATACGTCTATAACGTTATATGTCCTAACCTAAGGGAACCTAACATCTCGGATGTAGTATTTCACAACATTCCTGGCGGGTCGGCCCCTACTTCTCGGTGGGCACATTATATACGTCTATATCGTAATATAACCTAACCTAACCCATCTAGATCCTCGCTGGTAATGTTTTACAAAATCCCGGTCGTGTCGGCCCGTACTTTTCCGTGGGGACATTATACACGTCTATAGTTTTATATATCCTAACCTAAGGCAACTTAACATCTTGAATGTAGTATTTTCCAACATTCCTGGCGGGTCGGCCCCTACTTCTCGGTGGGCACATTATATACGTCTATATCGTAATATAACCTAACCTAACCCATCTAGACCCTCGCTAGTAATGTTTTACAGAATCCCGGTCGTGTCGTCTCGTACGTCTCGGTGCGGACATTATATACGTCTATAACGTTATATGTCCTAACCTAAGGGAACCTAACATCTCGGATGTAGTATTTCACAACATTCCTGGCGGGTCGGCCCCACTTCTCGGTGGGAACATTATATACGTTTATAACATAATATAACCTAACCTAACCCATCTAGCCCCTCGCTGGTAATGTTTTACAGAATCCCGGTCGTGTCGTCTCGTACGTCTCGGTACGGACATTATATACGTCTATAACGTTATATATCCTAACCAAAGGCAACTTAACATCTCGGATGTAGTATTTTCCAACATTCCTGGCGGGTCGGCCCCTACTTCTCGGTGGGCACATTATATACGTCTGTAACGTAATATAACCTAACCTAAGCCACCTACACCCTCGCTTGTAATGTTTCACAGAATCCCGTTCGTGTCTTCCCGTACGTCTCGAAGCCGGACATTATATACGTCTATAAAGTTATATATCCTAACCTAAGACAACCTAACATCTCGAATGTAGTATTTCACAACATTCCTGGCGGGTCGGCCCCACTTCTCGGTGGGAACATTATTTACGTCTATAACGTAATATAAGCTAACCTAACCCATCTAGACCCTCGCTGGTAATGTTTTACAAAATCCCCGTCATGTCGGCCCGTACTTCTCCGTCGGGACATTATATACGTCTATATCGTTATATATCCTAACCTAAGGCAACCTAGCATCTCGGATGTAGTATTTTCCAACATTCCTGTCGGGTCGGCCCCTACTTCTAGGTGGGCACATTGTATACGTCTATATCGTAAAGTAACCTAACCTAACCCATCTAGACCCTCGCTGGTAATGTTTTACGAAATCCCGGTCGTTTCGGCCCGTACTTCTCGGTGGGGGCATTATATACGTCTATAAAGTTATATATCCTAACCTAAGGGAACCTAACATCTCGGATGTAGTATTTCACAACATTCCTGGCTGGTCGGCCCCACTTCTCGGTGGGAACATTATATACGTCTATATCGTAATATAACCTAACCTAACCCATCTAGATCCTCGCTGGTAATGTTTTACAGAATCCCGGTCGTGTCGTCTCGTACGTCAGGGTACGGACATTATATACGTCTATAACGTTATATATCCTAACCAAAGGCAACTTAACATCTCGGATGTAGTATTTTCCAACATTCCTGGCGGGTCGGCCCCTACTTCTCGGTGGGCACATTATATACGTCTGTAACGTAATATAACCTAACCTAACCCATCTAGACCCTCGCTGGTAATGTTTTACAGAATCCCGGTCGTGTCGTCTCGTACGTCTCGGTGCGGATATTATATACGTCTATAACGTTATATATCCAAACCTAAGGGAACCTAACATCTCGGATGTAGTATTTCACAACATTCCTGGCGAGTCGGCCCCACTTCTCGGTGGGAACATTATATACGTTTATAACATAATATAACCTAACCTAACCCATCTAGCCCCTCGCTGGTAATGTTTTACAAAATCCCGGTCGTGTCGGCCCGTACTTCTCCGTGGGGACATTATATACGTCTATATCGTTATATATCCTAACCTAAGGGAACCTAACATTTCGGATGTAGTATTTCACAACATTCCTGGCAGGTCGGCCCCTACTTCTCGGTGGGCACATTATATACGTCTATATCGTAATATAACCTAACCTAACCCACCTAGACCCTCGCTGGTAATGTTTTACAGAATCCCGGTCGTGTCGTCCCGTACGTCTCGGTGCGGACATTATATACGTCTATAACGTTATATATCCTAACCTAAGGCAACTTAACCTCTCGGATGTAGTATTTTCCAACAGTCTTGGCGGGTCGGACCCTACTTCTCGGTGGGCACATTATATACGTCTATATCGTAATATAACCTAACCTAACCCATCTAGATCCTCGCTGTTAATGTTTTACAAAATCCCGGTCGTGTCGGCCCGTACTTTTCCGTGGGGACATTATACACGTCTATAGTTTTATATATCCTAACCTAAGGCAACCTAACATCTCGAATGTAGTATTTCACAACATTCCTGGCGGGTCGGCCGCACTTCTCGGTGGGAACATTATTTACGTCTATAACGTAATATAACCTAACCTAACCCATCTAGACCCTCGCTGGTAATGTTTTATAAAATCCCGGTCGTGTCGGCCCGTACTTCTCCGTGGGGACATTATATACGTCTATATCGTTATATATCCTAACCTAAGGCAACCTAGCATCTCGGATGTAGTATTTTCCAACATTCCTGACGGGTCGGCCCCTACTTCTAGGTGGGCACATTGTATACGTCTATATCGTAAAGTAACCTAACCTAACCCATCTAGACCCTCGCTGGTAATGTTTTACGAAATCCCGGTCGTGTCGGCCCGTACTTCTCGGTGGGGGCATTATATACGTCTATAACGTTATATATCCTAACCTAGGGGAACCTAACATCTCGGATGTAGTATTTCACAACATTCGTGGCTGGTCGGCCCCACTTCTCGGTGGGAACATTATATACGTCTATATCGTAATATAGCCTAACCTAACCCATCTAGACCCTCGCTGGTAATGTTTTACAGAATCCCGGTCGTGTCGTCTCGTACGTCTCGGTGCGGACATTACATACGTCTGTAACGTTATATATCCTAACCAAAGGCAACTTAACATCTCGGATGTTGTATTTTCCAACATTCCTGGCGGGTCCGACCCTACTTCTCGGTGGGCACATTATATACATCTATATCGTGATATAACCTAACCTAACCCATCTAGACCCTCGCTGGTAATGTTTTACAAAATCCCGGTCATGTAGGCCCGTACTTTTCCGTGGGGACATTTTATACGTCTATAATTTTATATATCCTAACCTAAGGGAACCTAACATCTCGGATGTAGTATTTTCCAACATTCCTGGCGGGTCGGCCCCTACTTCTCGGCTGGCACATTATATACGTCTATATCGTAATATAACCTAACCTAACCCATCTAGATCCTCGCTGGTAATGTTTTACAAAATCCCGGTCGTGTCGGCCCGTACTTTTCCGTGGGGACATTATACACGTCTATAGTTTTATATATCCTAACCTAAGGCAACTTAACATCTTGAATGTAGTATTTTCCAACATTCCTGGCGGGTCGGCCCCTACTTCTCGGTGAGCACATTATATACGTCTATATCGTAATATAACCTAACCTAACCCATCTAGACCCTCGCTAGTAATGTTTTACAGAATCCCGGTCGTGTCGTCTCGTACGTCTCGGTGCGGACATTATATACGTCTATAACGTTATATGTCCTAACCTAAGGGAACCTAACATCTCGGATGTAGTATTTCACAACATTCCTGGCGGGTCGGCCCCACTTCTCGGTGGGAACATTATATACGTTTATAACATAATATAACCTAACCTAACCCATCTAGACCCTCGCTGGTAATGTTTTACAAAATCCCCGTCATGTCGGCCCGTACTTCTCCGTGGGGACGTTATATACGTCTATAACGTTATATATCCCAACCTAAGGGAACCTAACATCTCGGATGTAGTATTTCACAACATTCCTGGCGGGTCGGCCCCACTTCTCGGTGGGAACATTATATACGTTTATAACATAATATAACCTAACCTAACCCATCTAGCACCTCGCTGGTAATGTTTTACAAAATCCCAGTCGTGTCGGCCCGTACTTTCCGTGGGGACATTATATACGTCTATAATTTTATATATCCTAACCTAAGGCAACTTAACATCTCGGATGTAGTATTTTCCAACATTCATGGCGGGTCGGCCCCTACTTCTCGGTGGGCACATTATATACGTCTATATCGTAAAGTAACCTAACCTAACCCATCTAGACCCTCGCTGGTAATGTTTTACGAAATCCCGGTCGTTTCGGCCCGTACTTCTCGGTGGGGGCATTATATAGGTCTATAAAGTTATATATCCTAACCTAAGGGAACCTAACATCTCGGATGTAGTATTTCACAACATTCCTGGCTGGTCGGCCCCACTTCTCGGTGGGAACATTATATACGTCTATATCGTAATATAACCTAACCTAACCCATCTAGATCCTCGCTGGTAATGTTTTACAGAATCCCGGTTGTGTCGTCTCGTACGTCAGGGTACGGACATTATATACGTCTATAACGTTATATATCCTAACCAAAGGCAACTTAACATCTCGGATGTAGTATTTTCCAACATTCCTGGCGGGTCGGCCCCTACTTCTCGGTGGGCACATTATATACGTCTGTAACGTAATATAACCTAACCTAACCCATCTAGCACCTCGCTGGTAATGGTTTACAAAATCCCAGTCGTGTCGGCCCGTACTTTCCGTGGGGACATTATATACGTCTATAATTTTATATATCCTAACCTAAGGCAACTTAACATCTCGGATGTAGTATTTTCCAACATTCCTGGCGGGTCGGCCCCTACTTCTCGGTGGGCACATTATATACGTCTATATCGTAATATAACCTAACCTAACCCATCTAGATCCTCGCTGTTAATGTTTTACAAAATCCCGGTCGTGTCGGCCCGTACTTTTCCGTGGGGACATTATACACGTCTATAGTTTTATATATCCTAACCTAAGGCAACTTAACATCTTGAATGTAGTATTTTCCAACATTCCTGGCGGGTCGGCACCTACTTCTCGGTGGGCACATTACATACGTCTATATCGTAATATAACATAAATTAACCCATCTAGACCCTCGCTGGTAATGTTTTACAGAATCCCGGTCGTGTCGTCTCGTACGTCTCGGTGCGGACATTATATACGTCTATAACGTTATATGTCCTAACCTAAGGGAACCTAACATCTCGGATGTAGTATCTCACAACATTCCTGGCGGGCCGGCCCCTACTTCTCGGTGGGCACATTATATACGTCTATATCGTAAAGTAACCTAACCTAACCCATCTAGACCCTCGCTGGTAATGTTTTACGAAATCCCGGTCGTGTCGGCCCGTACTTCTCGGTGGGGGCATTATATACGTCTATAACGTTATATATCCTAACCTAGGGGAACCTAACATCTCGGATGTAGTATTTCACAACATTCGTGGCTGGTCGGCCCCACTTCTCGGTGGGAACACTATATACGTCTATATCGTAATATAGCCTAACCTAACCCATCTAGACCCTCGCTGGTAATGTTTTACAGAATCCAGGTCGTGTCGTCTCGTACGTCTCGGTGCGGACATTATATACGTCTATAACGTTATATATCCTAACCAAAGGCAACATAACATCTCGGATGTTGTATTTTCCAACATTCCTGGCGGGTCCGACCCTACTTCTCGGTGGGCACATTATATACATCTATATCGTGATATAACCTAACCTAACCCATCTAGACCCTCGCTGGTAATGTTTTACAAAATCCCGGTCATGTAGGCCCGTACTTTTCCGTGGGGACATTTTATACGTCTATAATTTTATATATCCTAACCTAAGGGAACCTAACATCTCGGATGTAGTATTTTCCAACATTCCTGGCGAGTCGGCCCCTACTTCTCGGTGGGCACATTATATACGTCTATATCGTAATATAACCTAACCTAACCCATCTAGACCCTCGCTGGTAATGTTTTACAGAATCCCGGTCGTGTCGTCTCGTACGTCTCGGTGCGGATATTATATACGTCTATAACGTTATATATCCAAACCTAAGGGAACCTAACTTCTCGGATGTAGTATTTCACAACATTCCTGGCGAGTCGGCCCCACTTCTCGGTGGGAACATTATATACGTTTATAACATAATATAACCTAACCTAACCCATCTAGCCCCTCGCTGGTAATGTTTTACAAAATCCCGGTCGTGTCGGCCCGTACTTCTCCGTGGGGACATTATATACGTCTATATCGTTATATATCCTAACCTAAGGGAACCTAACATTTCGGATGTAGTATTTCACAACATTCCTGGCAGGTCGGCCCCTACTTCTCGGTGGGCACATTATATACGTCTATATCGTAATATAACCTAACCTAACCCACCTAGACCCTCGCTGGTAATGTTTTACAGAATCCCGGTCGTGTCGTCCCGTACGTCTCGGTGCGGACATTATATACGTCTATAACGTTATATATCCTAACCTAAGGCAAATTAACCTCTCGGATGTAGTATTTTCCAACAGTCTTGGCGGGTCGGACCCTACTTCTCGGTGGGCACATTATATACGTCTATATCGTAATATAACCTAACCTAACCCATCTAGATCCTCGCTGTTAATGTTTTACAAAATCCCGGTCGTGTCGGCCCGTACTTTTCCGTGGGGACATTATACACGTCTATAGTTTTATATATCCTAACCTAAGGCAACCTAACATCTCGAATGTAGTATTTTCCAACATTCCTGGCGGGTCGGCCCCTACTTCTCGGTGGGCACATTATATACGTCTATATCGTAATATAACCTAACCTAACCCATCTAGATCCTCGCTGTTAATGTTTTACAAAATCCCGGTCGTGTCGGCCCGTACTTTTCCGTGGGGACATTATACACGTCTATAGTTTTATATATCCTAACCTAAGGCAACATAACATCTCGGATGTTGTATTTTCCAACATTCCTGGCGGGTCCGACCCTACTTCTCGGTGGGCACATTATATACATCTATATCGTGATATAACCTAACCTAACCCATCTAGACCCTCGCTGGTAATGTTTTATAAAATCCCGGTCGTGTCGGCCCGTACTTCTCCGTGGGGACATTATATACGTCTATATCGTTATATATCCTAACCTAAGGCAACCTAGCATCTCGGATGTAGTATTTTCCAACATTCCTGACGGGTCGGCCCCTACTTCTAGGTGGGCACATTGTATACGTCTATATCGTAAAGTAACCTAACCTAACCCATCTAGACCCTCGCTGGTAATGTTTTACGAAATCCCGGTCGTGTCGGCCCGTACTTCTCGGTGGGGGCATTATATACGTCTATAACGTTATATATCCTAACCTAGGGGAACCTAACATCTCGGATGTAGTATTTCACAACATTCGTGGCTGGTCGGCCCCACTTCTCGGTGGGAACATTATATACGTCTATATCGTAATATAGCCTAACCTAACCCATCTAGACCCTCGCTGGTAATGTTTTACAGAATCCCGGTCGTGTCGTCTCGTACGTCTCGGTGCGGACATTACATACGTCTGTAACGTTATATATCCTAACCAAAGGCAACTTAACATCTCGGATGTTGTATTTTCCAACATTCCTGGCGGGTCCGACCCTACTTCTCGGTGGGCACATTATATACATCTATATCGTGATATAACCTAACCTAACCCATCTAGACCCTCGCTGGTAATGTTTTACAAAATCCCGGTCATGTAGGCCCGTACTTTTCCGTGGGGACATTTTATACGTCTATAATTTTATATATCCTAACCTAAGGGAACCTAACATCTCGGATGTAGTATTTTCCAACATTCCTGGCGGGTCGGCCCCTACTTCTCGGCTGGCACATTATATACGTCTATATCGTAATATAACCTAACCTAACCCATCTAGATCCTCGCTGGTAATGTTTTACAAAATCCCGGTCGTGTCGGCCCGTACTTTTCCGTGGGGACATTATACACGTCTATAGTTTTATATATCCTAACCTAAGGCAACTTAACATCTTGAATGTAGTATTTTCCAACATTCCTGGCGGGTCGGCCCCTACTTCTCGGTGAGCACATTATATACGTCTATATCGTAATATAACCTAACCTAACCCATCTAGACCCTCGCTAGTAATGTTTTACAGAATCCCGGTCGTGTCATCTCGTACGTCTCGGTGCGGACATTATATACGTCTATAACGTTATATGTCCTAACCTAAGGGAACCTAACATCTCGGATGTAGTATTTCACAACATTCCTGGCGGGTCGGCCCCACTTCTCGGTGGGAACATTATATACGTTTATAACATAATATAACCTAACCTAACCCATCTAGACCCTCGCTGGTAATGTTTTACAAAATCCCCGTCATGTCGGCCCGTACTTCTCCGTGGGGACGTTATATACGTCTATAACGTTATATATCCCAACCTAAGGGAACCTAACATCTCGGATGTAGTATTTCACAACATTCCTGGCGGGTCGGCCCCACTTCTCGGTGGGAACATTATATACGTTTATAACATAATATAACCTAACCTAACCCATCTAGCACCTCGCTGGTAATGTTTTACAAAATCCCAGTCGTGTCGGCCCGTACTTTCCGTGGGGACATTATATACGTCTATAATTTTATATATCCTAACCTAAGGCAACTTAACATCTCGGATGTAGTATTTTCCAACATTCATGGCGGGTCGGCCCCTACTTCTCGGTGGGCACATTATATACGTCTATATCGTAAAGTAACCTAACCTAACCCATCTAGACCCTCGCTGGTAATGTTTTACGAAATCCCGGTCGTTTCGGCCCGTACTTCTCGGTGGGGGCATTATATACGTCTATAAAGTTATATATCCTAACCTAAGGGAACCTAACATCTCGGATGTAGTATTTCACAACATTCCTGGCTGGTCGGCCCCACTTCTCGGTGGGAACATTATATACGTCTATATCGTAATATAACCTAACCTAACCCATCTAGATCCTCGCTGGTAATGTTTTACAGAATCCCGGTTGTGTCGTCTCGTACGTCAGGGTACGGACATTATATACGTCTATAACGTTATATATCCTAACCAAAGGCAACTTAACATCTCGGATGTAGTATTTTCCAACATTCCTGGCGGGTCGGCCCCTACTTCTCGGTGGGCACATTATATACGTCTGTAACGTAATATAACCTAACCTAACCCATCTAGCACCTCGCTGGTAATGGTTTACAAAATCCCAGTCGTGTCGGCCCGTACTTTCCGTGGGGACATTATATACGTCTATAATTTTATATATCCTAACCTAAGGCAACTTAACATCTCGGATGTAGTATTTTCCAACATTCCTGGCGGGTCGGCCCCTACTTCTCGGTGGGCACATTATATACGTCTATATCGTAATATAACCTAACCTAACCCATCTAGATCCTCGCTGTTAATGTTTTACAAAATCCCGGTCGTGTCGGCCCGTACTTTTCCGTGGGGACATTATACACGTCTATAGTTTTATATATCCTAACCTAAGGCAACTTAACATCTTGAATGTAGTATTTTCCAACATTCCTGGCGGGTCGGCACCTACTTCTCGGTGGGCACATTACATACGTCTATATCGTAATATAACATAAATTAACCCATCTAGACCCTCGCTGGTAATGTTTTACAGAATCCCGGTCGTGTCGTCTCGTACGTCTCGGTGCGGACATTATATACGTCTATAACGTTATATGTCCTAACCTAAGGGAACCTAACATCTCGGATGTAGTATCTCACAACATTCCTGGCGGGCCGGCCCCTACTTCTCGGTGGGCACATTATATACGTCTATATCGTAAAGTAACCTAACCTAACCCATCTAGACCCTCGCTGGTAATGTTTTACGAAATCCCGGTCGTTTCGGCCCGTACTTCTCGGTGGGGGCATTATATACGTCTATAACGTTATATATCCTAACCTAGGGGAACCTAACATCTCGGATGTAGTATTTCACAACATTCGTGGCTGGTCGGCCCCACTTCTCGGTGGGAACACTATATACGTCTATATCGTAATATAGCCTAACCTAACCCATCTAGACCCTCGCTGGTAATGTTTTACAGAATCCAGGTCGTGTCGTCTCGTACGTCTCGGTGCGGACATTATATACGTCTATAACGTTATATATCCTAACCAAAGGCAACATAACATCTCGGATGTTGTATTTTCCAACATTCCTGGCGGGTCCGACCCTACTTCTCGGTGGGCACATTATATACATCTATATCGTGATATAACCTAACCTAACCCATCTAGACCCTCGCTGGTAATGTTTTACAAAATCCCGGTCATGTAGGCCCGTACTTTTCCGTGGGGACATTTTATACGTCTATAATTTTATATATCCTAACCTAAGGGAACCTAACATCTCGGATGTAGTATTTTCCAACATTCCTGGCGAGTCGGCCCCTACTTCTCGGTGGGCACATTATATACGTCTATATCGTAATATAACCTAACCTAACCCATCTAGACCCTCGCTGGTAATGTTTTACAGAATCCCGGTCGTGTCGTCTCGTACGTCTCGGTGCGGATATTATATACGTCTATAACGTTATATATCCAAACCTAAGGGAACCTAACTTCTCGGATGTAGTATTTCACAACATTCCTGGCGAGTCGGCCCCACTTCTCGGTGGGAACATTATATACGTTTATAACATAATATAACCTAACCTAACCCATCTAGCCCCTCGCTGGTAATGTTTTACAAAATCCCGGTCGTGTCGGCCCGTACTTCTCCGTGGGGACATTATATACGTCTATATCGTTATATATCCTAACCTAAGGGAACCTAACATTTCGGATGTAGTATTTCACAACATTCCTGGCAGGTCGGCCCCTACTTCTCGGTGGGCACATTATATACGTCTATATCGTAATATAACCTAACCTAACCCATCTAGATCCTCGCTGTTAATGTTTTACAAAATCCCGGTCGTGTCGGCCCGTACTTTTCCGTGGGGACATTATACACGTCTATAGTTTTATATATCCTAACCTAAGGCAACCTAACATCTCGAATGTAGTATTTTCCAACATTCCTGGCGGGTCGGCCCCTACTTCTCGGTGGGCACATTATATACGTCTATATCGTAATATAACCTAACCTAACCCATCTAGATCCTCGCTGTTAATGTTTTACAAAATCCCGGTCGTGTCGGCCCGTACTTTTCCGTGGGGACATTATACACGTCTATAGTTTTATATATCCTAACCTAAGGCAACTTAACATCTTGAATGTAGTATTTTCCAACATTCCTGGCGGGTCGGCACCTACTTCTCGGTGGGCACATTATATACGTCTATATCGTAATATAACATAAATTAACCCATCTAGACCCTCGCTGGTAATGTTTTACAGAATCCCGGTCGTGTCGTCCCGTACGTCTCGGTGCGGACATTATATACGTCTATAACGTTATATGTCCTAACCTAAGGGAACCTAACATCTCGGATGTAGTATCTCACAACATTCCTGGCGGGCCGGCCCCTACTTCTCGGTGGGCACATTATATACGTCTATATCGTAAAGTAACCTAACCTAACCCATCTAGACCCTCGCTGGTAATGTTTTACGAAATCCCGGTCGTGTCGGCCCGTACTTCTCGGTGGGGGCATTATATACGTCTATAACGTTATATATCCTAACCTAGGGGAACCTAACATCTCGGATGTAGTATTTCACAACATTCGTGGCTGGTCGGCCCCACTTCTCGGTGGGAACACTATATACGTCTATATCGTAATATAGCCTAACCTAACCCATCTAGACCCTCGCTGGTAATGTTTTACAGAATCCAGGTCGTGTCGTCTCGTACGTCTCGGTGCGGACATTATATACGTCTATAACGTTATATATCCTAACCAAAGGCAACATAACATCTCGGATGTTGTATTTTCCAACATTCCTGGCGGGTCCGACCCTACTTCTCGGTGGGCACATTATATACATCTATATCGTGATATAACCTAACCTAACCCATCTAGACCCTCGCTGGTAATGTTTTACAAAATCCCGGTCATGTAGGCCCGTACTTTTCCGTGGGGACATTTTATACGTCTATAATTTTATATATCCTAACCTAAGGGAACCTAACATCTCGGATGTAGTATTTTCCAACATTCCTGGCGAGTCGGCCCCTACTTCTCGGTGGGCACATTATATACGTCTATATCGTAATATAACCTAACCTAACCCATCTAGACCCTCGCTGGTAATGTTTTACAGAATCCCGGTCGTGTCGTCTCGTACGTCTCGGTGCGGATATTATATACGTCTATAACGTTATATATCCAAACCTAAGGGAACCTAACTTCTCGGATGTAGTATTTCACAACATTCCTGGCGAGTCGGCCCCACTTCTCGGTGGGAACATTATATACGTTTATAACATAATATAACCTAACCTAACCCATCTAGCCCCTCGCTGGTAATGTTTTACAAAATTCCGGTCGTGTCGGCCCGTACTTCTCCGTGGGGACATTATATACGTCTATATCGTTATATATCCTAACCTAAGGGAACCTAACATTTCGGATGTAGTATTTCACAACATTCCTGGCAGGTCGGTCCCTACTTCTCGGTGGGCACATTATATACGTCTATATCGTAATATAACCTAACCTAACCCACCTAGACCCTCGCTGGTAATGTTTTACAGAATCCCGGTCGTGTCGTCCCGTACGTCTCGGTGCGGACATTATATACGTCTATAACGTTATATATCCTAACCTAAGGCAACTTAACCTCTCGGATGTAGTATTTTCCAACAGTCTTGGCGGGTCGGACCCTACTTCTCGGTGGGCACATTATATACGTCTATATCGTAATATAACCTAACCTAACCCATCTAGATCCTCGCTGTTAATGTTTTACAAAATCCCGGTCGTGTCGGCCCGTACTTTTCCGTGGGGACATTATACACGTCTATAGTTTTATATATCCTAACCTAAGGCAACCTAACATCTCGAATGTAGTATTTCACAACATTCCTGGCGGGTCGGCCGCACTTCTCGGTGGGAACATTATTTACGTCTATAACGTAATATAACCTAACCTAACCCATCTAGACCCTCGCTGGTAATGTTTTATAAAATCCCGGTCGTGTCGGCCCGTACTTCTCCGTGGGGACATTATATACGTTGTATATCGTTATATATCCTAACCTAAGGCAACCTAGCATCTCGGATGTAGTATTTTCCAACATTCCTGACGGGTCGGCCCCTACTTCTAGGTGGGCACATTGTATACGTCTATATCGTAAAGTAACCTAACCTAACCCATCTAGACCCTCGCTGGTAATGTTTTACGAAATCCCGGTCGTGTCGGCCCGTACTTCTCGGTGGGAGCATTATATACGTCTATAACGTTATACATCCTAACCTAGGGGAACCTAACATCTCGGATGTAGTATTTCACAACATTCGTGGCTGGTCGGCCCCACTTCTCGGTGGGAACATTATATACGTCTATATCGTAATATAGCCTAACCTAACCCATCTAGACCCTCGCTGGTAATGTTTTACAGAATCCCGGTCGTGTCGTCTCGTACGTCTCGGTGCGGACATTACATACGTCTGTAACGTTATATATCCTAACCAAAGGCAACTTAACATCTCGGATGTTGTATTTTCCAACATTCCTGGCGGGTCCGACCCTACTTCTCGGTGGGCACATTATATACATCTATATCGTGATATAACCTAACCTAACCCATCTAGACCCTCGCTGGTAATGTTTTACAAAATCCCGGTCATGTAGGCCCGTACTTTTCCGTGGGGACATTTTATACGTCTATAATTTTATATATCCTAACCTAGGGGAACCTAACATCTCGGATGTAGTATTTCACAACATTCGTGGCTGGTCGGCCCCACTTCTCGGTGGGAACACTATATACGTCTATATCTTAATATAGCCTAACCTAACCCATCTAGACCCTCGCTGGTAATGTTTTACAGAATCCAGGTCGTGTCGTCTCGTACGTCTCGGTGCGGACATTATATACGTCTATAACGTTATATATCCTAACCAAAGGCAACATCACATCTCGGATGTTGTATTTTCCAACATTCCTGGCGGGTCCGACCCTACTTCTCGGTGGGCACATTATATACATCTATATCGTGATATAACCTAACCTAACCCATCTGGACCCTCGCTGGTAATGTTTTACAAAATCCCGGTCATGTAGGCCCGTACTTTTCCGTGGGGACATTTTATACGTCTATAATTTTATATATCCTAACCTAAGGGAACTTAACCTCTCGGATGTAGTATTTTCCAACAGTCTTGGCGGGTCGGACCCTACTTCTCGGTGGGCACATTATATACGTCTATATCGTAATATAACCTAACCTAACCCATCTAGATCCTCGCTGTTAATGTTTTACAAAATCCCGGTCGTGTCGGCCCGTACTTTTCCGTGGGGACATTATACACGTCTATAGTTTTATATATCCTAACCTAAGGCAACCTAACATCTCGAATGTAGTATTTCACAACATTCCTGGCGGGCCGGCCGCACTTCTCGGTGGGAACATTATTTACGTCTATAACGTAATATAACCTAACCTAACCCATCTAGACCCTCGCTGGTAATGTTTTATAAAATCCCGGTCGTGTCGGCCCGTACTTCTCCGTGGGGACATTATATACGTCTATATCGTTATATATCCTAACCTAAGGCAACCTAGTATCTCGGATGTAGTATTTTCCAACATTCCTGACGGGTCGGCCCCTACTTCTAGGTGGGCACATTGTATACGTCTATATCGTAAAGTAACCTAACCTAACCCATCTAGACCCTCGCTGGTAATGTTTTACGAAATCCCGGTCGTGTCGGCCCGTACTTCTCGGTGGGAGCATTATATACGTCTATAACGTTATACATCCTAACCTAGGGGAACCTAACATCTCGGATGTAGTATTTCACAACATTCGTGGCTGGTCGGCCCCACTTCTCGGTGGGAACATTATATACGTCTATATCGTAATATAGCCTAACCTAACCCATCTAGACCCTCGCTGGTAATGTTTTACAGAATCCCGGTCGTGTCGTCTCGTACGTCTCGGTGCGGACATTACATACGTCTGTAACGTTATATATCCTAACCAAAGGCAACTTAACATCTCGGATGTTGTATTTTCCAACATTCCTGGCGGGTCCGACCCTACTTCTCGGTGGGCACATTATATACATCTATATCGTGATATAACCTAACCTAACCCATCTAGACCCTCGTTGGTAATGTTTTACAAAATCCCGGTCATGTAGGCCCGTACTTTTCCGTGGGGACATTTTATACGTCTATAATTTTATATATCCTAACCTAGGGGAACCTAACATCTCGGAAGTAGTATTTCACAACATTCGTGGCTGGTCGGCCCCACTTCTCGGTGGGAACACTATATACGTCTATATCGTAATATAGCCTAACCTAACCCATCTAGACCCTCGCTGGTAATGTTTTACAGAATCCAGGTCGTGTCGTCTCGTACGTCTCGGTGCGGACATTATATACGTCTATAACGTTATATATCCTAACCAAAGGCAACATCACATCTCGGATGTTGTATTTTCCAACATTCCTGGCGGGTCCGACCCTACTTCTCGGTGGGCACATTATATACATCTATATCGTGATATAACCTAACCTAACCCATCTAGACCCTCGCTGGTAATGTTTTACAAAATCCCGGTCATGTAGGCCCGTACTTTTCCGTGGGGACATTTTATACGTCTATAATTTTATATATCCTAACCTAAGGGAACTTAACCTCTCGGATGTAGTATTTTCCAACAGTCTTGGCGGGTCGGACCCTACTTCTCGGTGGGCACATTATATACGTCTATATCGTAATATAACCTAACCTAACCCATCTAGATCCTCGCTGTTAATGTTTTACAAAATCCCGGTCGTGTCGGCCCGTACTTTTCCGTGGGGACATTATACACGTCTATAGTTTTATATATCCTAACCTAAGGCAACCTAACATCTCGAATGTAGTATTTCACAACATTCCTGGCGGGTCGGCCGCACTTCTCGGTGGGAACATTATTTACGTCTATAACGTAATATAACCTAACCTAACCCATCTAGACCCTCGCTGGTAATGTTTTATAAAATCCCGGTCGTGTCGGCCCGTACTTCTCCGTGGGGACATTATATACGTCTATATCGTTATATATCCTAACCTAAGGCAACCTAGCATCTCGGATGTAGTATTTTCCAACATTCCTGACGGGTCGGCCCCTACTTCTAGGTGGGCACATTGTATACGTCTATATCGTAAAGTAACCTAACCTAACCCATCTAGACCCTCGCTGGTAATGTTTTACGAAATCCCGGTCGTGTCGGCCCGTACTTCTCGGTGGGAGCATTATATACGTCTATAACGTTATACATCCTAACCTAGGGGAACCTAACATCTCGGATGTAGTATTTCACAACATTCGTGGCTGGTCGGCCCCACTTCTCGGTGGGAACATTATATACGTCTATATCGTAATATAGCCTAACCTAACCCATCTAGACCCTCGCTGGTAATGTTTTACAGAATCCCGGTCGTGTCGTCTCGTACGTCTCGGTGCGGACATTACATACGTCTGTAACGTTATATATCCTAACCAAAGGCAACTTAACATCTCGGATGTTGTATTTTCCAACATTCCTGGCGGGTCCGACCCTACTTCTCGGTGGGCACATTATATACATCTATATCGTGATATAACCTAACCTAACCCATCTAGACCCTCGCTGGTAATGTTTTACAAAATCCCGGTCATGTAGGCCCGTACTTTTCCGTGGGGACATTTTATACGTCTATAATTTTATATATCCTAACCTAAGGGAACCTAACATCTCGGATGTAGTATTTTCCAACATTCCTGGCGGGTCGGCCCCTACTTCTCGGTGGGCACATTATATACGTCTATATCGTAATATAACCTAACCTAACCCATCTAGACCCTCGCTGGTAATGTTTTACAGAATCCCGGTCGTGTCGTCTCGTACGTCTCGGTGCGGATATTATATACGTCTATAACGTTATATATCCAAACCTAAGGGAACCTAACATCTCGGATGTAGTATTTCACAACATTCCTGGCGGGTCGGCCCCACTTCTCGGTGGGAACATTATATACGTCTATATCGTAATATAACCTAACCTAACCCATCTAGACCCTCGCTGGTAATGTTTTACAGAAACCCGGTCGTGTCGTCTCGTACGTCTCGGTGCGGACATTATATACGTCTATATCGTTATATATCCTAACCTAAGGCAACCTAGCATCTCGGATGTAGTATTTTCCAACATTCCTGACGGGTCGGCCCCTACTTCTAGGTGGGCACATTGTATACGTCTATATCGTAAAGTAACCTAACCTAACCCATCTAGACCCTCGCTGGTAATGTTTTACGAAATCCCGGTCGTGTCGGCCCGTACTTCTCGGTGGGAGCATTATATTCGTCTATAACGTTATACATCCTAACCTAGGGGAACCTAACATCTCGGATGTAGTATTTCACAACATTCGTGGCTGGTCGGCCCCACTTCTCGGTGGGAACATTATATACGTCTATATCGTAATATAGCCTAACCTAACCCATCTAGACCCTCGCTGGTAATGTTTTACAGAATCCCGGTCGTGTCGTCTCGTACGTCTCGGTGCGGACATTACATACGTCTGTAACGTTATATATCCTAACCAAAGGCAACTTAACATCTCGGATGTTGTATTTTCCAACATTCCTGGCGTGTCCGACCCTACTTCTCGGTGGGCACATTATATACATCTATATCGTGATATAACCTAACCTAACCCATCTAGACCCTCGCTGGTAATGTTTTACAAAATCCCGGTCATGTAGGCCCGTACTTTTCCGTGGGGACATTTTATACGTCTATAATTCTATATATCCTAACCTAAGGGAACCTAACATCTCGGATGTAGTATTTTCCAACATTCCTGGCGGGTCGGCCCCTACTTCTCGGTGGGCACATTATATACGTCTATAACGTAATATAACCTAACCTAAGCCACGTACACCCTCGCTGGTAATGTTTCACAGAATCCCGTTCGTGTCTTCCCGTACGTCTCGAAGCCGGACATTATATACGTCTATCAAGTTATATATCCTAACCTAAGGGAACCTAACATCTCGGATGTAGTATTTCACAACATTCCTGGCTGGTCGGCCCCACTTCTCGGTGGGAACATTATATACGTCTCTATCGTAATATAACCTAACCTAACCCATCTAGACCCTCGCTGGTAATGTTTTACAGAATCCCGGTCGTGTCGTCTCGTACGTCTCGGTACGGACATTATATACGTCTATAACGTTATATATCCTAACCAAAGGCAACTTAACATCTCGGATGTAGTATTTTCCAACATTCCTGGCGGGTCGGCCCCTACTTCTCGGTGGGCACATTATATACGTCTATAACGTAATATAACCTAACCTAAGCCACGTACACCCTCGCTGGTAATGTTTCACAGAATCCCGTTCGTGTCTTCCCGTACGTCTCGAAGCCGGACATTATATACGTCTATCAAGTTATATATCCTAACCTAAGGGAACCTAACATCTCGGATGTAGTATTTCACAACATTCCTGGCTGGTCGGCCCCACTTCTCGGTGGGAACATTATATACGTCTATATCGTAATATAACCTAACCTAACCCATCTAGACCCTCGCTGGTAATGTTTTACAGAATCCCGGTCGTGTCGTCTCGTACGTCTCGGTACGGACATTATATACGTCTATAACGTTATATATCCTAACCAAAGGCAACTTAACATCTCGGATGTAGTATTTTCCAACATTCCTGGCGGGTCGGCCCCTACTTCTCGGTGGGCACATTATATACGTCTATAACGTAATATAACCTAACCTAAGCCACGTACACCCTCGCTGGTAATGTTTCACAGAATCCCGTTCGTGTCTTCCCGTACGTCTCGAAGCCGGACATTATATACGTCTATCAAGTTATATATCCTAACCTAAGGGAACCTAACATCTCGGATGTAGTATTTCACAACATTCCTGGCTGGTCGGCCCCACTTCTCGGTGGGAACATTATATACGTCTATATCGTAATATAACCTAACCTAACCCATCTAGACCCTCGCTGGTAATGTTTTACAGAATCCCGGTCGTGTCGTCTCGTACGTCTCGGTACGGACATTATATACGTCTATAACGTTGTATATCCTAACCAAAGGCAACTTAACATCTCGGATGTAGTATTTTCCAACAATCCTGGCGGGTCGGCCCCTACTTCTCGGTGGGCACATTATATACGTCTATAACGTAATATAACCTAACCTAAGCCACCTACACCCTCGCTGGTAATGTTTCACAGAATCCCGTTCGTGTCTTCCCGTACGTCTCGAAGCCGGACATTATATACGTCTATAAAGTTATATATCCTAACCTAAGGGAACCTAACATCTCGGATGTAGTATTTCACAACATTCCTGGCGGGTCGGACCCTACTTCTCGGTGGGCACATTATATACTGCTATATCGTAATATAACCTAACCTAACCCATCTAGACCCTCGCTGTTAATGTTTTACAAAATCCGGGTCTTGTCGGCCCGTACTTCTCCGTGGGGACATTATATACGTCTATATCGTTATATGTCCTAACCTAAGGCAACTTAACACCTCCGATGTAGTATTTTCCAACATTCCTGGCGGGCCGGCCCCTACTTCTCGGTGGGCACATTATATACGTCTATAACGTAATATAACCTAACCTAACCCATCTAGCCCCTAGCTGGGAATGTTTTACAGAATCCCGGTCGTGTCGTCTCGTACGTCTCGGTGCAGACATTATATACGTCTATAACGTTATATATCCTAACCTAAGGCAACCTAACATCTCGAATGTAGTATTTCACAACATTCCTGGCGGGTCGGCCCCACTTCTCGGTGGGAACATTATATACTGCTATATCGTAATATAACCTAACCTAACCCATCTAGACCCTCGCTGGTAATGTTTTACTAAATCCCGGTCGTGTCGGCCCGTACTTCTCCGTGGGGACATTATATACGTCTATATCGTTATATATCCTAACCTAAGGGAACCTAACATTTCGGATGTAGTATTTCACAACATTCCTGGCAGGTCGGCCCCTACTTCTCGGGGGGGCACATTATATACGTCTATATCGTAATATAACCTAACCTAACCCACCTAGACCCTCGCTGGTAATGTTTTACAGAATCCCGGTCGTGTCGTCCCGTACGTCTCGGTGCGGACATTATATACGTCTATAACGTTATATATCCTAACCTAAGGCAACTTAACCTCTCGGATGTAGTATTTTCCAACAGTCTTGGCGGGTCGGACCCTACTTCTCGGTGGGCACATTATATACGTCTATATCGTAATATAACCTAACCTAACCCATCTAGACCCTCGCTGTTAATGTTTTACAAAATCCCGGTCGTGTCGGCCCGTACTTTTCCGTGGGGACATTATACACGTCTATAGTTTTATATATCCTAACCTAAGGCAACCTAACATCTCGAATGTAGTATTTCACAACATTCCTGGCGGGTCGGCCGCACTTCTCGGTGGGAACATTATTTACGTCTATAACGTAATATAATCTAACCTAACCCATCTAGACCCTCGCTGGTAATGTTTTATAAAATCCCGGTCGTGTCGGCCCGTACTTCTGCGTGGGGACATTATATACGTCTATATCGTTATATATCCTAACCTAAGGCAACCTAGCATCTCGGATGTAGTATTTTCCAACATTCCTGACGGGTCGGCCCCTACTTCTCGGTGGGCACATTATATACGTCTATATCGTGATATAACCTAACCTAACCCATCTAGACCCTCGCTGGTAATGTTTTACAAAATCCCGGTCATGTATGCCCGTACTTTTCCGTGGGGACATTTTATACGTCTATAATTTTATATATCCTAACCTAAGGGAACCTAACATCTCGGATGTAGTATTTTCCAACATTCCTGGAGGGTCGACCCTACTTCTCGGTGGGCACATTATATACGTCTATATCGTAATATAACCTAACCTAACCCATCTAGACCCTCGCTGGTAATGTTTTACAGAATCCCGGTCGTGTCGTCTCGTACGTCTCGGTGCGGATATTATATACGTCTATAACGTTATATATCCAAACCTAAGGGAACCTAACATCTCGGATGTAGTATTTCACAACATTCCTGGCGGGTCGGCCCCACTTCTCGGTGGGAACATTATATACGTTTATAACATAATATAACCTAACCTAACCCATCTAGCCCCTCGCTGGTAATGTTTTACAAAATCCCAGTCGTGTCGGCCCGTACTTTTCCGTGGGGACATTATATACGTCTATAATTTTATATATCCTAACCTAAGGCAACTTAACATCTCGGATGTAGTATTTTCCAACATTCCTGGCGGGTCGGCCCCTACTTCTCGGTGGGCACATTATATACGTCTATAACGTAATATAACCTAACCTAAGCCACCTACACCCTCGCTGGTAATGTATCACAGAATCCCGTTCGTGTCTTCCCGTACGTCTCGAAGCCGGACATTATATACGTCTATCAAGTTATATATCCTAACCTAAGGGAACCTAACATCTCGGATGTAGTATTTCACAACATTCCTGGCTGGTCGGCCCCACTTCTCGGTGGGAACATTATATACGTCTATATCGTAATATAACCTAACCTAACCCATCTAGACCCTCGCTGGTAATGTTTTACAGAATCCCGTTCGTGTCGTCTCGTACGTCTCGGTACGGACATTATATACGTCTATAACGTTATATATCCTAACCAAAGGCAACTTGACATCTCGGATGTAGTATTTTCCAACATTCCTGGCGGGTCGGCCCCTACTTCTCGGTGGGCACATTATATACGTCTGTAACGTAATATAACCTAACCTAAGCCACCTACACCCTCGCTTGTAATGTTTCACAGAATCCCGTTCGTGTCTTCCCGTACGTCTCGAAGCCGGACATTATATACGTCTATAACGTTATATATCCTAACCTAAGGGAACCTAACATCTCGGATGTAGTATTTCACAACATTCCTGGCGGGTCGGCCCCACTTCTCGGTGGGAACATTATATACGTTTATAACATAATATAACCTAACCTAACCCATCTAGCCCCTCGCTGGTAATGTTTTACAAAATCCCAGTCGTTTCGGCCCGTACTTTCCGTGGGGACATTATATACGTCTATAATTTTATATATCCTAACCTAAGGCAACTTAACATCTCGGATGTAGTATTTTCCAACATTCCTGGCGGGTCGGCCCCTACTTCTCGGTGGGCACATTATATACGTCTATATCGTAATATAACCTAACCTAACCCATCTAGATCCTCGCTGTTAATGTTTTACAAAATCCCGATCGTGTCGGCCCGTACTTTTCCGTGGGGACATTATACACGTCTATAGTTTTATATATCCTAACCTAAGGCAACTTAAAATCTTGAATGTAGTATTTTCCAACATTCCTGGCGGGTCGGCCCCTACTTCTCGGTGGGCACATTATATACGTCTATATCGAAATATAACCTAACCTAACCCATCTAGACCCTCGCTGGTAATGTTTTACAGAATCCCGGTCGTGTCGTCTCGTACGTCTCGGTGCGGATATTATATATGTCTATAACGTTATATATCCAAACCTAAGGGAACCTAACATCTCGGATGTAGTATTTCACAACATTCCTGGCGGGTCGGCCCCACTTCTCGGTGGGAACATTATATACGTTTATAACATAATATAACCTAACCTAACCCATCTAGCCCCTCGCTGGTAATGTTTTACAAAATCCCAGTCGTGTCGGCCCGTACTTTTCCGTGGGGACATTATATACGTCTATAATTTTATATATCCTAACCTAAGGCAACTTAACATCTCGGATGTAGTATTTTCCAACATTCCTGGCGGGTCGGCCCCTACTTCTCGGTGGGCACATTATATACGTCTATAACGTAATATAACCTAACCTAAGCCACGTACACCCTCGCTGGTAATGTTTCACAGAATCCCGTTCGTGTCTTCCCGTACGTCTCGAAGCCGGACATTATATACGTCTATCAAGTTATATATCCTAACCTAAGGGAACCTAACATCTCGGATGTAGTATTTCACAACATTCCTGGCTGGTCGGCCCCACTTCTCGGTGGGAACATTATATACGTCTATATCGTAATATAACCTAACCTAACCCATCTAGACCCTCGCTGGTAATGTTTTACAGAATCCCGGTAGTGTCGTCTCGTACGTCTCGTTACGGACATTATATACGTCTATAACGTTATATATCCTAACCAAAGGCAACTTAACATCTCGGATGTAGTATTTTCCAACATTCCTGGCGGGTCGGCCCCTACTTCTCGGTGGGCACATTATATACGTTTATAACATAATATAACCTAACCTAACCCATCTAGCCCCTCGCTGGTAATGTTTTACAAAATCCCAGTCGTGTCGGCCCGTACTTTTCCGTGGGGACATTATATACGTCTATAATTTTATATATCCTAACCTAAGGCAACTTAACATCTCGGATGTAGTATTTTCCAACATTCCTGGCGGGTCGGCCCCTACTTCTCGGTGGGCACATTATATACGTCTATAACGTAATATAACCTAACCTAAGCCACCTACACCCTCGCTGGTAATGTATCACAGAATCCCGTTCGTGTCTTCCCGTACGTCTCGAAGCCGGACATTATATACGTCTATCAAGTTATATATCCTAACCTAAGGGAACCTAACATCTCGGATGTAGTATTTCACAACATTCCTGGCTGGTCGGCCCCACTTCTCGGTGGGAACATTATATACGTCTATATCGTAATATAACCTAACCTAACCCATCTAGACCCTCGCTGGTAATGTTTTACAGAATCCCGTTCGTGTCGTCTCGTACGTCTCGGTACGGACATTATATACGTCTATAACGTTATATATCCTAACCAAAGGCAACTTGACATCTCGGATGTAGTATTTTCCAACATTCCTGGCGGGTCGGCCCCTACTTCTCGGTGGGCACATTATATACGTCTGTAACGTAATATAACCTAACCTAAGCCACCTACACCCTCGCTTGTAATGTTTCACAGAATCCCGTTCGTGTCTTCCCGTACGTCTCGAAGCCGGACATTATATACGTCTATAACGTTATATATCCTAACCTAAGGGAACCTAACATCTCGGATGTAGTATTTCACAACATTCCTGGCGGGTCGGCCCCACTTCTCGGTGGGAACATTATATACGTTTATAACATAATATAACCTAACCTAACCCATCTAGCCCCTCGCTGGTAATGTTTTACAAAATCCCAGTCGTTTCGGCCCGTACTTTCCGTGGGGACATTATATACGTCTATAATTTTATATATCCTAACCTAAGGCAACTTAACATCTCGGATGTAGTATTTTCCAACATTCCTGGCGGGTCGGCCCCTACTTCTCGGTGGGCACATTATATACGTCTATATCGTAATATAACCTAACCTAACCCATCTAGATCCTCGCTGTTAATGTTTTACAAAATCCCGATCGTGTCGGCCCGTACTTTTCCGTGGGGACATTATACACGTCTATAGTTTTATATATCCTAACCTAAGGCAACTTAAAATCTTGAATGTAGTATTTTCCAACATTCCTGGCGGGTCGGCCCCTACTTCTCGGTGGGCACATTATATACGTCTATATCGAAATATAACCTAACCTAACCCATCTAGACCCTCGCTGGTAATGTTTTACAGAATCCCGGTCGTGTCGTCTCGTACGTCTCGGTGCGGATATTATATATGTCTATAACGTTATATATCCAAACCTAAGGGAACCTAACATCTCGGATGTAGTATTTCACAACATTCCTGGCGGGTCGGCCCCACTTCTCGGTGGGAACATTATATACGTTTATAACATAATATAACCTAACCTAACCCATCTAGCCCCTCGCTGGTAATGTTTTACAAAATCCCAGTCGTGTCGGCCCGTACTTTTCCGTGGGGACATTATATACGTCTATAATTTTATATATCCTAACCTAAGGCAACTTAACATCTCGGATGTAGTATTTTCCAACATTCCTGGCGGGTCGGCCCCTACTTCTCGGTGGGCACATTATATACGTCTATAACGTAATATAACCTAACCTAAGCCACGTACACCCTCGCTGGTAATGTTTCACAGAATCCCGTTCGTGTCTTCCCGTACGTCTCGAAGCCGGACATTATATACGTCTATCAAGTTATATATCCTAACCTAAGGGAACCTAACATCTCGGATGTAGTATTTCACAACATTCCTGGCTGGTCGGCCCCACTTCTCGGTGGGAACATTATATACGTCTATATCGTAATATAACCTAACCTAACCCATCTAGACCCTCGCTGGTAATGTTTTACAGAATCCCGGTAGTGTCGTCTCGTACGTCTCGTTACGGACATTATATACGTCTATAACGTTATATATCCTAACCAAAGGCAACTTAACATCTCGGATGTAGTATTTTCCAACATTCCTGGCGGGTCGGCCCCTACTTCTCGGTGGGCACATTATATACGTCTATAACGTAATATAACCTAACCTAAGCCACGTACACCCTCGCTGGTAATGTTTCACAGAATCCCGTTCGTGTCTTCCCGTACGTCTCGAAGCCGGACATTATATACGTCTATCAAGTTATTTATCCTAACCTAAGGGAACCTAACATCTCGGATGTAGTATTTCACAACATTCCTGGCTGGTCGGCCCCACTTCTCGGTGGGAACATTATATACGTCTATATCGTAATATAACCTAACCTAATCCATCTAGACCCTCGCTGGTAATGTTTTACAGAATCCCGGTCGTGTCGTCTCGTACGTCTCGGTACGGACATTATATACGTCTATAACGTTATATATCCTAACCAAAGGCAACTTAACATCTCGGATGTAGTATTTTCCAACATTCCTGGCGGGTCGGCCCCTACTTCTCGGTGGGCACATTATATACGTCTATAACGTAATATAACCTAACCTAAGCCACGTACACCCTCGCTGGTAATGTTTCACAGAATCCCGTTCGTGTCTTCCCGTACGTCTCGAAGCCGGACATTATATACGTCTATCAAGTTATATATCCTAACCTAAGGGAACCTAACATCTCGGATGTAGTATTTCACAACATTCCTGGCTGGTCGGCCCCACTTCTCGGTGGGAACATTATATACGTCTATATCGTAATATAACCTAACCTAACCCATCTAGACCCTCGCTGGTAATGTTTTACAGAATCCCGGTCGAGTCGTCTCGTACGTCTCGGTACGGACATTATATACGTCTATAACGTTATATATCCTAACCAAAGGCAACTTAACATCTCGGATGTAGTATTTTCCAACAATCCTGGCGGGTCGGCCCCTACTTCTCGGTGGGCACATTATATACGTCTATAACGTAATATAACCTAACCTAAGCCACCTACACCCTCGCTGGTAATGTTTCACAGAAACCCGTTCGTGTCTTCCCGTACGTCTCGAAGCCGGACATTATATACGTCTATAAAGTTATATATCCTAACCTAAGGGAACCTAACATCTCGGATGTAGTATTTCACAACATTCCTGGCGGGTCGGACCCTACTTCTCGGTGGGCACATTATATACTGCTATATCGTAATATAACCTAACCTAACCCATCTAGACCCTCGCTGTTAATGTTTTACAAAATCCGGGTCTTGTCGGCCCGTACTTCTCCGTGGGGACATTATATACGTCTATATCGTTATATGTCCTAACCTAAGGCAACTTAACACCTCCGATGTAGTATTTTCCAACAGTCTTGGCGGGTCGGACCCTACTTCTCGGTGGGCACATTATATACGTCTATATCGTAATATAACCTAACCTAACCCATCTAGACCCTCGCTGTTAATGTTTTACAAAATCCCGGTCGTGTCGGCCCGTACTTTTCCGTGGGGACATTATACACGTCTATAGTTTTATATATCCTAACCTAAGGCAACCTAACATCTCGAATGTAGTATTTCACAACATTCCTGGCGGGTCGGCCGCACTTCTCGGTGGGAACATTATTCACGTCTATAACGTAATATAACCTAACCTAACCCATCTAGACCCTCGCTGGTAATGTTTTATAAAATCCCGGTCGTGTCGGCCCGTACTTCTGCGTGGGGACATTATATACGTCTATATCGTTATATATCCTAACCTAAGGCAACCTAGCATCTCGGATGTAGTATTTTCCAACATTCCTGACGGGTCGGCCCCTACTTCTCGGTGGGCACATTATATACGTCTATATCGTGATATAACCTAACCTAACCCATCTAGACCCTCGCTGGTAATGTTTTACAAAATCCCGGTCATGTATGCCCGTACTTTTCCGTGGGGACATTTTATACGTCTATAATTTTATATATCCTAACCTAAGGGAACCTAACATCTCGGATGTAGTATTTTCCAACATTCCTGGAGGGTCGACCCTACTTCTCGGTGGGCACATTATATACGTCTATATCGTAATATAACCTAACCTAACCCATCTAGACCCTCGCTGGTAATGTTTTACAGAATCCCGATCGTGTCGTCTCGTACGTCTCGGTGCGGATATTATATACGTCTATAACCTTATATATCCAAACCTAAGGGAACCTAACATCTCGGATGTAGTATTTCACAACATTCCTGGCGGGTCGGCCCCACTTCTCGGTGGGAACATTATATACGTTTATAACATAATATAACCTAACCTAACCCATCTAGCCCCTCGCTGGTAATGTTTTACAAAATCCCAGTCGTGTCGGCCCGTACTTTTCCGTGGGGACATTATATACGTCTATAACGTTATATATCCTAACCAAAGGCAACTTAACATCTCGGATGTAGTATTTTCCAACATTCCTGGCGGGTCGGCCCCTACTTCTCGGTGGGCACATTATATACGTCTGTAACGTAATATAACCTAACCTAAGCCACCTACACCCTCGCTTGTAATGTTTCACAGAATCCCGTTCGTGTCTTCCCGTACGTCTCGAAGCCGGACATTATATACGTCTATAACGTTATATATCCTAACCTAAGGGAACCTAACATCTCGGATGTAGTATTTCACAACATTCCTGGCGGGTCGGCCCCACTTCTCGGTGGGAACATTATATACGTTTATAACATAATATAACCTAACCTAACCCATCTAGCCCCTCGCTGGTAATGTTTTACAAAATCCCAGTCGTGTCGGCCCGTACTTTTCCGTGGGGACATTATATACGTCTATAATTTTATATATCCTAACCTAAGGCAACTTAACATCTCGGATGTAGTATTTTCCAACAATCCTGGCGGGTCGGCCCCTACTTCTCGGTGGGCACATTATATACGTCTATAACGTAATATAACCTAACCTAAGCCACCTACACCCTCGCTGGTAATGTTTCACAGAATCCCGTTCGTGTCTTCCCGTACGTCTCGAAGCCGGACATTATATACGTCTATAAAGTTATATATCCTAACCTAAGGGAACCTAACATCTCGGATGTAGTATTTCACAACATTCCTGGCGGGTCGGACCCTACTTCTCGGTGGGCACATTATATACTGCTATATCGTAATATAACCTAACCTAACCCATCTAGACCCTCGCTGTTAATGTTTTACAAAATCCGGGTCTTGTCGGCCCGTATTTCTCCGTGGGGACATTATATACGTCTATATCGTTACATGTCCTAACCTAAGGCAACTTAACACCTCCGATGTAGTATTTTCCAACATTCCTGGCGGGCCGGCCCCTACTTCTCGGTGGGCACATTATATACGTCTATAACGTAATATAACCTAACCTAACCCATCTAGCCCCTAGCTGGGAATGTTTTACAGAATCCCGGTCGTGTCGTCTCGTACGTCTCGGTGCAGACATTACATACGTCTATATCGTTATATATCCTAACCTAAGGCAACCTAGCATCTCGGATGTAGTATTTTCCAACATTCCTGACGGGTCGGCCCCTACTTCTCGGTGGGCACATTATATACGTCTATATCGTGATATAACCTAACCTAACCCATCTAGACCCTCGCTGGTAATGTTTCACAGAAACCCGTTCGTGTCTTCCCGTACGTCTCGAAGCCGGACATTATATACGTCTATAAAGTTATATATCCTAACCTAAGGGAACCTAACATCTCGGATGTAGTATTTCACAACATTCCTGGCGGGTCGGACCCTACTTCTCGGTGGGCACATTATATACTGCTATATCGTAATATAACCTAACCTAACCCATCTAGACCCTCGCTGTTAATGTTTTACAAAATCCGGGTCTTGTCGGCCCGTACTTCTCCGTGGGGACATTATATACGTCTATATCGTTATATGTCCTAACCTAAGGCAACTTAACACCTCCGATGTAGTATTTTCCAACATTCCTGGCGGGCCGGCCCCTACTTCTCGGTGGGCACATTATATACGTCTATAACGTAATATAACCTAACCTAACCCATCTAGCCCCTAGCTGGGAATGTTTTACAGAATCCCGGTCGTGTCGTCTCGTACGTCTCGGTGCAGACATTATATACGTCTATAACGTTATATACCCTAACCTAAGGCAACCTAACATCTCGAATGTAGTATTTCACAACATTCCTGGCGGGTCGGCCCCACTTCTCGCTGGGAACATTATATACTGCTATATCGTAATATAACCTAACCTAACCCATCTAGACCCTCGCTGGTAATGTTTTACAAAATCCCGGTCGTGTCGGCCCGTACTTCTCCGTGGGGACATTATATACGTCTATATCGTTATATATCCTAACCTAAGGGAACCTAACATTTCGGATGTAGTATTTCACAACATTCCTGGCAGGTCGGCCCCTACTTCTCGGGGGGCACATTATATACGTCTATATCGTAATATAACCTAACCTAACCCACCTAGACCCTCGCTGGTAATGTTTTACAGAATCCCGGTCGTGTCGTCCCGTACGTCTCGGTGCGGACATTATATACGTCTATAACGTTATATATCCTAACCTAAGGCAACTTAACCTCTCGCATGTAGTATTTTCCAACAGTCTTCGCGGGTCGGACCCTACTTCTCGGTGGGCACATTATATACGTCTATATCGTAATATAACCTAACCTAACCCATCTAGACCCTCGCTGTTAATGTTTTACAAAATCCCGGTCGTGTCGGCCCGTACTTTTCCGTGGGGACATTATACACGTCTATAGTTTTATATATCCTAACCTAAGGCAACCTAACATCTCGAATGTAGTATTTCACAACATTCCTGGCGGGTCGGCCGCACTTCTCGGTGGGAACATTATTCACGTCTATAACGTAATATAACCTAACCTAACCCATCTAGACCCTCGCTGGTAATGTTTTATAAAATCCCGGTCGTGTCGGCCCGTACTTCTGCGTGGGGACATTATATACGTCTATATCGTTATATATCCTAACCTAAGGCAACCTAGCATCTCGGATGTAGTATTTTCCAACATTCCTGACGGGTCGGCCCCTACTTCTCGGTGGGCACATTATATACGTCTATATCGTGATATAACCTAACCTAACCCATCTAGACCCTCGCTGGTAATGTTTTACAAAATCCCGGTCATGTATGCCCGTACTTTTCCGTGGGGACATTTTATACGTCTATAATTTTATATATCCTAACCTAAGGGAACCTAACATCTCGGATGTAGTATTTTCCAACATTCCTGGAGGGTCGACCCTACTTCTCGGTGGGCACATTATATACGTCTATATCGTAATATAACCTAACCTAACCCATCTAGACCCTCGCTGGTAATGTTTTACAGAATCCCGATCGTGTCGTCTCGTACGTCTCGGTGCGGATATTATATACGTCTATAACCTTATATATCCAAACCTAAGGGAACCTAACATCTCGGATGTAGTATTTCACAACATTCCTGGCGGGTCGGCCCCACTTCTCGGTGGGAACATTATATACGTTTATAACATAATATAACCTAACCTAACCCATCTAGCCCCTCGCTGGTAATGTTTTACAAAATCCCAGTCGTGTCGGCCCGTACTTTTCCGTGGGGACATTATATACGTCTATAACGTTATATATCCTAACCAAAGGCAACTTAACATCTCGGATGTAGTATTTTCCAACATTCCTGGCGGGTCGGCCCCTACTTCTCGGTGGGCACATTATATACGTCTGTAACGTAATATAACCTAACCTAAGCCACCTACACCCTCGCTTGTAATGTTTCACAGAATCCCGTTCGTGTCTTCCCGTACGTCTCGAAGCCGGACATTATATACGTCTATAACGTTATATATCCTAACCTAAGGGAACCTAACATCTCGGATGTAGTATTTCACAACATTCCTGGCGGGTCGGCCCCACTTCTCGGTGGGAACATTATATACGTTTATAACATAATATAACCTAACCTAACCCATCTAGCCCCTCGCTGGTAATGTTTTACAAAATCCCAGTCGTGTCGGCCCGTACTTTTCCGTGGGGACATTATATACGTCTATAATTTTATATATCCTAACCTAAGGCAACTTAACATCTCGGATGTAGTATTTTCCAACAATCCTGGCGGGTCGGCCCCTACTTCTCGGTGGGCACATTATATACGTCTATAACGTAATATAACCTAACCTAAGCCACCTACACCCTCGCTGGTAATGTTTCACAGAATCCCGTTCGTGTCTTCCCGTACGTCTCGAAGCCGGACATTATATACGTCTATAAAGTTATATATCCTAACCTAAGGGAACCTAACATCTCGGATGTAGTATTTCACAACATTCCTGGCGGGTCGGACCCTACTTCTCGGTGGGCACATTATATACTGCTATATCGTAATATAACCTAACCTAACCCATCTAGACCCTCGCTGTTAATGTTTTACAAAATCCGGGTCTTGTCGGCCCGTATTTCTCCGTGGGGACATTATATACGTCTATATCGTTACATGTCCTAACCTAAGGCAACTTAACACCTCCGATGTAGTATTTTCCAACATTCCTGGCGGGCCGGCCCCTACTTCTCGGTGGGCACATTATATACGTCTATAACGTAATATAACCTAACCTAACCCATCTAGCCCCTAGCTGGGAATGTTTTACAGAATCCCGGTCGTGTCGTCTCGTACGTCTCGGTGCAGACATTACATACGTCTATATCGTTATATATCCTAACCTAAGGCAACCTAGCATCTCGGATGTAGTATTTTCCAACATTCCTGACGGGTCGGCCCCTACTTCTCGGTGGGCACATTATATACGTCTATATCGTGATATAACCTAACCTAACCCATCTAGACCCTCGCTGGTAATGTTTCACAGAAACCCGTTCGTGTCTTCCCGTACGTCTCGAAGCCGGACATTATATACGTCTATAAAGTTATATATCCTAACCTAAGGGAACCTAACATCTCGGATGTAGTATTTCACAACATTCCTGGCGGGTCGGACCCTACTTCTCGGTGGGCACATTATATACTGCTATATCGTAATATAACCTAACCTAACCCATCTAGACCCTCGCTGTTAATGTTTTACAAAATCCGGGTCTTGTCGGCCCGTACTTCTCCGTGGGGACATTATATACGTCTATATCGTTATATGTCCTAACCTAAGGCAACTTAACACCTCCGATGTAGTATTTTCCAACATTCCTGGCGGGCCGGCCCCTACTTCTCGGTGGGCACATTATATACGTCTATAACGTAATATAACCTAACCTAACCCATCTAGCCCCTAGCTGGGAATGTTTTACAGAATCCCGGTCGTGTCGTCTCGTACGTCTCGGTGCAGACATTATATACGTCTATAACGTTATATACCCTAACCTAAGGCAACCTAACATCTCGAATGTAGTATTTCACAACATTCCTGGCGGGTCGGCCCCACTTCTCGCTGGGAACATTATATACTGCTATATCGTAATATAACCTAACCTAACCCATCTAGACCCTCGCTGGTAATGTTTTACAAAATCCCGGTCGTGTCGGCCCGTACTTCTCCGTGGGGACATTATATACGTCTATATCGTTATATATCCTAACCTAAGGGAACCTAACATTTCGGATGTAGTATTTCACAACATTCCTGGCAGGTCGGCCCCTACTTCTCGGGGGGCACATTATATACGTCTATATCGTAATATAACCTAACCTAACCCACCTAGACCCTCGCTGGTAATGTTTTACAGAATCCCGGTCGTGTCGTCCCGTACGTCTCGGTGCGGACATTATATACGTCTATAACGTTATATATCCTAACCTAAGGCAACTTAACCTCTCGCATGTAGTATTTTCCAACAGTCTTCGCGGGTCGGACCCTACTTCTCGGTGGGCACATTATATACGTCTATATCGTAATATAACCTAACCTAACCCATCTAGACCCTCGCTGTTAATGTTTTACAAAATCCCGGTCGTGTCGGCCCGTACTTTTCCGTGGGGACATTATACACGTCTATAGTTTTATATATCCTAACCTAAGGCAACCTAACATCTCGAATGTAGTATTTCACAACATTCCTGGCGGGTCGGCCGCACTTCTCGGTGGGAACATTATTCACGTCTATAACGTAATATAACCTAACCTAACCCATCTAGACCCTCGCTGGTAATGTTTTATAAAATCCCGGTCGTGTCGGCCCGTACTTCTGCGTGGGGACATTATATACGTCTATATCGTTATATATCCTAACCTAAGGCAACCTAGCATCTCGGATGTAGTATTTTCCAACATTCCTGACGGGTCGGCCCCTACTTCTCGGTGGGCACATTATATACGTCTATATCGTGATATAACCTAACCTAACCCATCTAGACCCTCGCTGGTAATGTTTTACAAAATCCCGGTCATGTATGCCCGTACTTTTCCGTGGGGACATTTTATACGTCTATAATTTTATATATCCTAACCTAAGGGAACCTAACATCTCGGATGTAGTATTTTCCAACATTCCTGGAGGGTCGACCCTACTTCTCGGTGGGCACATTATATACGTCTATATCGTAATATAACCTAACCTAACCCATCTAGACCCTCGCTGGTAATGTTTTACAGAATCCCGGTCGTGTCGTCTCGTACGTCTCGGTGCGGATATTATATACGTCTATAAAGTTATATATCCAAACCTAAGGGAACCTAACATCTCGGATGTAGTATTTCACAACATTCCTGGCGGGTCGGCCCCACTTCTCGGTGGGAACATTATATACGTTTATAACATAATATAACCTAACCTAACCCATCTAGCCCCTCGCTGGTAATGTTTTACAAAATCCCAGTCGTGTCGGCCCGTACTTTTCCGTGGGGACATTATATACGTCTATAATTTTATATATCCTAACCTAAGGCAACTTAACATCTCGGATGTAGTATTTTCCAACATTCCTGGCGGGTCGGCCCCTACTTCTCGGTGGGCACATTATATACGTGTATAACGTAATATAACCTAACCTAAGCCACCTACACCCTCGCTGGTAATGTTTCACAGAATCCCGTTCGTGTCTTCCCGTACGTCTCGAAGCCGGACATTATATACGTCTATTAAGTTATATATCCTAACCTAAGGGAACCTAACATCTCGGATGTAGTATTTCACAACATTCCTGGCTGGTCGGCCCCACTTCTCGGTGGGAACATTATATACGTCTATATCGTAATATAACCTAACCTAACCCATCTAGACCCTCGCTGGTAATGTTTTACAGAATCCCGGTCGTGTCGTCTCGTACGTCTCGGTACGGACATTATATACGTCTATAACGTTATATATCCTAACCAAAGGCAACTTAACATCTCGGATGTAGTATTTTCCAACATTCCTGGCGGGTCGGCCCCTACTTCTCGGTCGGCACATTATATACGTCTGTAACGTAATATAACCTAACTTAAGCCACCTACACCCTCGCTTGTAATGTTTCACAGAATCCCGTTCGTGTCTTCCCGTACGTCTCGAAGCCGGACATTATATACGTCTATAAAGTTATATATCCTAACCTAAGGCAACCTAACATCTCGGATGTTGTATTTTCCAACATTCCTGGCGGGTCGGACCCTACTTCTCGGTGGGCACATTATATACGTCTATATCGTAATATAACCTAACCTAACCCATCTAGACCCTCGCTGGTAATGTTTTACAAAATTCCGGGCGTGTCGGCCCGTACTTCTCGGTGGGGACATTATATACGTCTATAACGTTATATATCCTAACCTAAGGGATCCTAACATCTCGGATGTAGTATTTCACAACATTCCTGGCTGGTCGGCCCCACTTCTCGGTGGGAATATTATATACGTTTATAACGTAGTATAACCTAACCTAACCCATCTAGCCCCTCGCTTCTAATGTTTTACAGGATCCCGGTCGTGTCGTCCCGTACGTCTCGGTGCCGACATTATATACGTCTATAACTTTATATACCCTAACCTAAGGGAACCTAACATCTCGGATGCAGTATTTCACAACATTCCTGGCGGGTCGGCGCAAATTCTCGGTGGGAACATTATATACGTCTATAACGCAATATAACCT
>CAXAJV010000928.1:10209400-10288798 GCA_963969225.1 Xylocopa violacea
AACTTAACCCATCTAGACCCTCGCTCGTAATGTCTTACAAAATCCCGGTCATGTTGGCCCGTACTTTTCCGTGGGGACATTTTATACGTCTATAATTTTATATATCCTAACCTAAGGGAACCTAACATCTCGGATGTAGTATTTCACAACATTCCTGGCGGGTCGGCCGCACTTCTCGGTGGGAACATTATTTACGTCTATAACGTAATATAACCTAACCTAACCCATCTAGACCCTCGCTGGTAATGTTTTATAAAATCCCGGTCGTGTCGTCTCGTACGTCCCGGTGCGGATATTATATACGTCTATAACGTTATATATCCAAACCTAAGGGAACCTAACATCTCGGATGTAGTATTTCACAACATTCCTGGCGGGTCGGCCCCACTTCTCGGTGGGAACATTATATACGTTTATAACATAATATAACCTAACCTAACCCATCTAGCCCCTCGCTGGTAATGTTTTACAAAATCCCAGTCGTGTCGGCCCGTACTTTTCCGTGGGGACATTATATACGTCTATAACGTTATATATCCAAACCTAAGGGAACCTAACATCTCGGATGTAGTATTTCACAACATTCCTGGCGGGTCGGCCCCACTTCTCGGTGGGAACATTATATACGTGAATAACATAATATAACCTAACCTAACCCATCTAGCCCCTCGCTGGTAATGTTTTACAAAATCCCAGTCGTGTCGGCCCGTACTTTTCCGTGGGGACATTATATACGTCTATAATTTTATATATCCTAACCTAAGGTAACTTAACATCTCGGATGTAGTATTTTCCAACATTCCTGGCGGGTCGGCCCCTACTTCTCGGTGGGCACATTATATACGTCTATATCGTAATATAACCTAACCTAACCCATCTAGACCCTCGCTGGTAATGTTTTACAAAATCCCGGTCATGTAGGCCCGTACTTTTCCGTGGGGACATTTTATACGTCTATAATTTTATATATCCTAACCTAAGGGAACCTAACATCTCGGATGTAGTATTTTCCAACATTCCTGGCAGGTCGGCCCCTACTTCTCGGTGGGCACATTATATACGTCTATATCGTAATATAACCTAACCTAACCCATCTAGACCCTCGCTGGTAATGTTTTACAGAATCCCGGTCGTGTCGTCTCGTACGTCTCGGTGCGGATATTATATACGTCTATAACGTTATATATCCAAACCTAAGGGAACCTAACATCTCGGATGTAGTATTTCACAACATTCCTGGCGGGTCGGCCCCACTTCTCGGTGGGAACATTATATACGTGAATAACATAATATAACCTAACCTAACCCATCTAGCCCCTCGCTGGTAATGTTTTACAAAATCCCAGTCGTGTCGGCCCGTACTTTTCCGTGGGGACATTATATACGTCTATAATTTTATATATCCTAACCTAAGGTAACTTAACATCTCGGATGTAGTATTTTCCAACATTCCTGGCGGGTCGGCCCCTACTTCTCGGTGGGCACATTATATACGTCTATAACGTAATATAACCTAACCTAAGCCACCTACACCCTCGCTGGTAATGTTTCACAGAATCCCGTTCGTGTCTTCCCGTACGTCTCGAAGCCGGACATTATATACGTCTATCAAGTTATATATCCTAACCTAAGGGAACCTAACATCTCGGATGTAGTATTTCACAACATTCCTGGCTGGTCGGCCCCACTTCTCGGTGGGAACATTATATACGTCTATATCGTAATATAACCTAACCTAACCCATCTAGCCCCTCGCTGGTAATGTTTTACAAAATCCCAGTCGTGTCGGCCCGTACTTTTCCGTGGGGACATTATATACGTCTATAACGTTATATATCCAAACCTAAGGGAACCTAACATCTCGGATGTAGTATTTCACAACATTCCTGGCGGGTCGGCCCCTACTTCTCGGTGGGAACATTATATACGTTTATAACATAATATAACCTAACCTAACCCATCTAGCCCCTCGCTGGTAATGTTTTACAAAATCCCAGTCGTGTCGGCCCGTACTTTTCCGTGGGGACATTATATACGTCTATAATTTTATATATCCTAACCTAAGGCAACTTAACATCTCGGATGTAGTATTTTCCAACATTCCTGGCGGGTCGGCCCCTACTTCTCGGTGGGCACATTATATACGTCTGTAACGTAATATAACCTAACCTAAGCCACCTACACCCTCGCTTGTAATGTTTCACAGAATCCCGTTCGTGTCTTCCCGTACGTCTCGAAGCCGGACATTATATACGTCTATCAAGTTATATATCCTAACCTAAGGGAACCTAACATCTCGGATGTAGTATTTCACAACATTCCTGGCTGGTCGGCCCCACTTCTCGGTGGGAACATTATATGCGTCTATATCGTAATATAACCTAACCTAACCCATCTAGACCCTCGCTGGTAATGTTTTACAGAATCCCGGTCGTGTCGTCTCGTACGTCTCGGTACGGACATTATATACGTCTATAACGTTATATATCCTAACCTAAGGCAACTTAACCTCTCGGATGTAGTATTTTCCAACAGTCTTGTCGGGTCGGACCCTACTTCTCGGTGGGCACATTATATACGTCTATATCGTAATATAACCTAACCTAACCCATCTAGACCCTCGCTGGTAATGTTTTACAAAATCCCGGTCATGTAGGCCCGTACTTTTCCGTGGGGACATTTTATACGTCTATAATTTTATATATCCTAACCTAAGGGAACCTAACATCTCGGATGTAGTATTTTCCAACATTCCTGGCGGGTCGGCCCCTACTTCTCGGTGGGCACATTATATACGTCTATATCGTAATATAACCTAACCTAACCCATCTAGACCCTCGCTGGTAATGTTTTACAGAATCCCGGTCGTGTCGTCTCGTACGTCTCGGTGCGGATATTATATACGTCTATAACGTTATATATCCAAACCTAAGGGAACCTAACATCTCGGATGTAGTATTTCACAACATTCCTGGCGGGTCGGCCCCACTTCTCGGTGGGAACATTATATACGTGAATAACATAATATAACCTAACCTAACCCATCTAGCCCCTCGCTGGTAATGTTTTACAAAATCCCAGTCGTGTCGGCCCGTACTTTTCCGTGGGGACATTATATACGTCTATAATTTTATATATCCTAACCTAAGGTAACTTAACATCTCGGATGTAGTATTTTCCAACATTCCTGGCGGGTCGGCCCCTACTTCTCGGTGGGCACATTATATACGTCTATAACGTAATATAACCTAACCTAAGCCACCTACACCCTCGCTGGTAATGTTTCACAGAATCCCGTTCGTGTCTTCCCGTACGTCTCGAAGCCGGACATTATATACGTCTATCAAGTTATATATCCTAACCTAAGGGAACCTAACATCTCGGATGTAGTATTTCACAACATTCCTGGCTGGTCGGCCCCACTTCTCGGTGGGAACATTATATACGTCTATATCGTAATATAACCTAACCTAACCCATCTAGACCCTCGCTGGTAATGTTTTACAGAATCCCGGTCGTGTCGTCTCGTACGTCTCGGTACGGACATTATATACGTCTATAACGTTATATATCCTAACCAAAGGCAACTTAACATCTCGGATGTAGTATTTTCCAACATTCCTGACGGGTCGGCCCCTACTTCTCGGTGGGCACATTATATACGTCTGTAACGTAATATAACCTAACCTAAGCCACCTACACCCTCGCTTGTAATGTTTCACAGAATCCCGTTCGTGTCTTCCCGTACGTCTCGAAGCCGGACATTATATACGTCTATAAAGTTATATATCCTAACCTAAGGCAACCTAACATCTCGAATGTAGTATTTCACAACATTCCTGGCGGGACGGCCCACTTCTCGGTGGGAACATTATTTACGTCTATAACGTAATATAACCTAACCTAACCCATCTAGACCCTCGCTGGTAATGTTTTACAAAATCCCGGTCGTGTCGGCCCGTACTTCTCCGTGGGGACATTATATACGTCTATAACGTTATATATCCTAACCTAAGGGAACCTAACATCTCGGATGTAGTATTTCACAACATTCCTGGCGGGTCGGCCCCACTTCTCGGTGGGCACATTATATACGTCTATATCGTAATATAACCTAACCTAACCCATCTAGATCCTCGCTGTTAATGTTTTACAAAATCCCGATCGTGTCGGCCCGTACTTTTCCGTGGTGACATTATACACGTCTATAGTTTTATATATCCTAACCTAAGGCAACTTAAAATCTTGAATGTAGTATTTTCCAACATTCCTGGCGGGTCGGCCCCTACTTCTCGGTGGGCACATTATATACGTCTATATCGTAATATAACCTAACCTAACCCATATAGACCCTCGCTGGTAATGTTTTACAGAATCCCGGTCGTGTCGTCTCGTACGTCTCGGTGCGGACATTATATACGTCTATAGCGTTATATGTCCTAACCTAAGGGAACCTAACATCTCGGATGTAGTATTTCACAACATTCCTGGCGGGTCGGCCCCTACTTCTCGGTGGGCACATTATATACGTCTATATCGTAATATAACCTAACCTAACCCATCTAGACCCTCGCTGGTAATGTTTTACAGAATCCCGGTCGTGTCGTCTCGTACGTCTCGGTGCGGATATTATATACGTCTATAACGTTATATATCCTAACCTAAGGCAACCTAATATCTCGAATGTAGTATTTCACAACATTCCTCGCGGGGCGGCCGCACTTCTCAGTGGGAACATTATTTACGTCTATAACGTAATATAACCTAACCTAACCCATCTAGACCCTCGCTGGTAATGTTTTACAAAATCCCGGTCGTGTCGGCCCGTACTTCTCCGTGGGGACATTATATACGTCTATATCGTTATATATCCTAACCTAAGGCAACCTAGCATCTCGGATGTAGTATTTTCCAACATTCCTGGCGGGTCGGCCCCTACTTCTAGGTGGGCACATTGTATACGTCTATATCGTAAAGTAACCTAACCTAACCCATCTAGACCCTCGCTGGTAATGTTTTACGAAATCCCGGTCGTGTCGGCCCGTACTTCTCGGTGGGGGCATTATATACGTCTATAACGTTATATATCCTAACCTATGGGAACCTAACATCTCGGATGTAGTATTTCACAACATTCGTGGCTGGTCGGCCCCACTTCTCGGTGGGAACATTATATACGTCTATATCGTAATATAGCCTAACCTAACCCATCTAGACCCTCGCTGGTAATGTTTTACAGAATCCCGGTCGTGTCGTCTCGTACGTCTCGGTGCGGACATTATATACGTCTATAACGTTATATATCCTAACCAAAGGCAACTTAACATCTCGGATGTAGTATTTTCCAACATTCCTGGCGGGTCGGACCCTACTTCTCGGTGGGAACATTATATACGTTTATAACGAAGTATAACCTAACCTAACCCATCTAGAACCTCGCTTGTAATGTTTTACCGAATCCCGGTCGTGTCGTCCCGTACGTCTCGGTGCGGAAATTATATACGTCTATAACGTTATATATCCTAACCTAAGGAAACCTAACATCACGGATGTAGTATTTCACAACATTCCTGGCTGGTCGGCCCCACTTCTCGGTGGGAACATTATATACGTTTATAACGTAGTATAACCTAACCTAACCTATCTAGCCCCTCGCTTGTAATGTTTTGCAGAATCCCGGTCGTGTCGTCCCGTACGTCTCGGTGCGGACATTATATACGTCTATAACGTTATATATCCTAACCTAAGGCAACCTAACCTCTCGGATGTAGTATTTTCCAACAGTCTTGTCGGGTCGGACCCTACTTCTCGGTGGCACATTATATACCTCTATATCGTAATATAACCTAACCTAACCCATCTAGCCCCTAGCTGGGAATGTTTTACAAAATCCCGGTCGTGTCGGCCCGTACTTCTCCGTGGGGCCTTATATACGTCTATAACGTTATATATCCTAACCTAACGGAACCTAACATCTCGGATGTAGTATTTCACAACATTCCTGGCTGGTCGGCCCCACTTCTCGGTGGGAACATTATATACGTCTATATCGTAATATAACCTAACCTAACCCATCTAGACCCTCGCTGGTAATGTTTTACAGAATCCCGGTCGTGTCGTCTCGTACGTCTCGGTGCGGACATTATATACGTCTATAACGTTATATATCCTAACCAAAGGCGACTTAACATCTCGGATGTTGTATTTTCCAACATTCCTGGCGGGTCGGACCCTACTTCTCGGTGGGCACATTATATACGTCTATATCGTAATATAACCTAACCTAACCCATCTAGACCCTCGCTGGTAATGTTTTACAAAATTCCGGGCGTGTCGGCCCGTACTTCTCGGTGGGGACATTATATACGTCTATAACGTTATATATCCTAACCTAAGGGATCCTAACATCTCGGATGTAGTATTTCACAACATTCCTGGCTGGTCGGCCCCACTTCTCGGTGGGAATATTATATACGTTTATAACGTAGTATAACCTAACCTAACCCATCTAGCCCCTCGCTTGTAATGTTTTACAGGATCCCGGTCGTGTCGTCCCGTACGTCTCGGTGCCGACATTATATACGTCTATAACGTTATATACCCTAACCTAAGGGAACCTAACATCTCGGATGCAGTATTTCACAACATTCCTGGCGGGTCGGCGCAAATTCTCGGTGAGAACATTATATACGTCTATAACGCAATATAACCTAACTTAACCCATCTAGACCCCCGCTGGTAATGTCTTACAAAATCCCGGTCATGTAGGCTCGTACTTTTCCGTGGGGACATTTTATACGTCTATAATTTTATATATCCTAACCTAAGGGAACCTAACATCTCGGATGTAGTATTTTCCAACATTCCTGGCGGGTCGGACCCTACTTCTCGGTGGGCACATTATATACGTCTATATCGCAATATAACCTAACCTAACCCATCTAGATCCTCGCTGTTAATGTTTTACAAAATCCCGATCGTGTCGGCCAGTACTTTTCCGTGGGGACATTATACACGTCTATAGTTTTATATATCCTAACCTAAGGCAACTTAAAATCTTGAATGTAGTATTTTCCAACATTCCTGGCGGGTCGGCCCCTACTTCTCGGTGGGCACATTATATACGTCTATATCGCAATATAACCTAACCTAACCCATATAGACCCTCGCTGGTAATGTTTTACAGAATCCCGGTCGTGTCGTCTCGTACGTCTCGGTGCGGACATTATATACGTCTATAGCGTTATATGTCCTAACCTAAGGGAACCTAACATCTCGGATGTAGTATTTCACAACATTCCTGGCGGGTCGGCCCCTACTTCTCGGTGGGCACATTATATACGTCTATATCGTAATATAACCTAACCTAACCCATCTAGACCCTCGCTGGTAATGTTTTACAGAATCCCGGTCGTGTCGTCTCGTACGTCTCGGTGCGGATATTATATACGTCTATAACGTTATATATCCTAACCTAAGGCAACCTAATATCTCGAATGTAGTATTTCACAACATTCCTCGCGGGGCGGCCGCACTTCTCAGTGGGAACATTATTTACGTCTATAACGTAATATAACCTAACCTAACCCATCTAGACCCTCGCTGGTAATGTTTTACAAAATCCCGGTCGTGTCGGCCCGTACTTCTCCGTGGGGACATTATATACGTCTATATCGTTATATATCCTAACCTAAGGCAACCTAGCATCTCGGATGTAGTATTTTCCAACATTCCTGGCGGGTCGGCCCCTACTTCTAGGTGGGCACATTGTATACGTCTATATCGTAAAGTAACCTAACCTAACCCATCTAGACCCTCGCTGGTAATGTTTTACGAAATCCCGGTCGTGTCGGCCCGTACTTCTCGGTGGGGGCATTATATACGTCTATAACGTTATATATCCTAACCTATGGGAACCTAACATCTCGGATGTAGTATTTCACAACATTCGTGGCTGGTCGGCCCCACTTCTCGGTGGGAACATTATATACGTCTATATCGTAATATAGCCTAACCTAACCCATCTAGACCCTCGCTGGTAATGTTTTACAGAATCCCGGTCGTGTCGTCTCGTACGTCTCGGTGCGGACATTATATACGTCTATAACGTTATATATCCTAACCAAAGGCAACTTAACATCTCGGATGTAGTATTTTCCAACATTCCTGGCGGGTCGGACCCTACTTCTCGGTGGGAACATTATATACGTTTATAACGAAGTATAACCTAACCTAACCCATCTAGAACCTCGCTTGTAATGTTTTACCGAATCCCGGTCGTGTCGTCCCGTACGTCTCGGTGCGGAAATTATATACGTCTATAACGTTATATATCCTAACCTAAGGAAACCTAACATCACGGATGTAGTATTTCACAACATTCCTGGCTGGTCGGCCCCACTTCTCGGTGGGAACATTATATACGTTTATAACGTAGTATAACCTAACCTAACCTATCTAGCCCCTCGCTTGTAATGTTTTGCAGAATCCCGGTCGTGTCGTCCCGTACGTCTCGGTGCGGACATTATATACGTCTATAACGTTATATATCCTAACCTAAGGCAACCTAACCTCTCGGATGTAGTATTTTCCAACAGTCTTGTCGGGTCGGACCCTACTTCTCGGTGGCACATTATATACCTCTATATCGTAATATAACCTAACCTAACCCATCTAGCCCCTAGCTGGGAATGTTTTACAAAATCCCGGTCGTGTCGGCCCGTACTTCTCCGTGGGGACATTATATACGTCTATAACGTTATATATCCTAACCTAAGGGAACCTAACATCTCGGATGTAGTATTTCACAACATTCCTGGCGGGTCGGCCCCACTTCTCGGTGGGCACATTATATACGTCTATATCGTAATATAACCTAACCTAACCCATCTAGATCCTCGCTGTTAATGTTTTACAAAATCCCGATCGTGTCGGCCCGTACTTTTCCGTGGTGACATTATACACGTCTATAGTTTTATATATCCTAACCTAAGGCAACTTAAAATCTTGAATGTAGTATTTTCCAACATTCCTGGCGGGTCGGCCCCTACTTCTCGGTGGGCACATTATATACGTCTATATCGTAATATAACCTAACCTAACCCATATAGACCCTCGCTGGTAATGTTTTACAGAATCCCGGTCGTGTCGTCTCGTACGTCTCGGTGCGGACATTATATACGTCTATAGCGTTATATGTCCTAACCTAAGGGAACCTAACATCTCGGATGTAGTATTTCACAACATTCCTGGCGGGTCGGCCCCTACTTCTCGGTGGGCACATTATATACGTCTATATCGTAATATAACCTAACCTAACCCATCTAGACCCTCGCTGGTAATGTTTTACAGAATCCCGGTCGTGTCGTCTCGTACGTCTCGGTGCGGATATTATATACGTCTATAACGTTATATATCCTAACCTAAGGCAACCTAATATCTCGAATGTAGTATTTCACAACATTCCTCGCGGGGCGGCCGCACTTCTCAGTGGGAACATTATTTACGTCTATAACGTAATATAACCTAACCTAACCCATCTAGACCCTCGCTGGTAATGTTTTACAAAATCCCGGTCGTGTCGGCCCGTACTTCTCCGTGGGGACATTATATACGTCTATATCGTTATATATCCTAACCTAAGGCAACCTAGCATCTCGGATGTAGTATTTTCCAACATTCCTGGCGGGTCGGCCCCTACTTCTAGGTGGGCACATTGTATACGTCTATATCGTAAAGTAACCTAACCTAACCCATCTAGACCCTCGCTGGTAATGTTTTACGAAATCCCGGTCGTGTCGGCCCGTACTTCTCGGTGGGGGCATTATATACGTCTATAACGTTATATATCCTAACCTATGGGAACCTAACATCTCGGATGTAGTATTTCACAACATTCGTGGCTGGTCGGCCCCACTTCTCGGTGGGAACATTATATACGTCTATATCGTAATATAGCCTAACCTAACCCATCTAGACCCTCGCTGGTAATGTTTTACAGAATCCCGGTCGTGTCGTCTCGTACGTCTCGGTGCGGACATTATATACGTCTATAACGTTATATATCCTAACCAAAGGCAACTTAACATCTCGGATGTAGTATTTTCCAACATTCCTGGCGGGTCGGACCCTACTTCTCGGTGGGAACATTATATACGTTTATAACGAAGTATAACCTAACCTAACCCATCTAGAACCTCGCTTGTAATGTTTTACCGAATCCCGGTCGTGTCGTCCCGTACGTCTCGGTGCGGAAATTATATACGTCTATAACGTTATATATCCTAACCTAAGGAAACCTAACATCACGGATGTAGTATTTCACAACATTCCTGGCTGGTCGGCCCCACTTCTCGGTGGGAACATTATATACGTTTATAACGTAGTATAACCTAACCTAACCTATCTAGCCCCTCGCTTGTAATGTTTTGCAGAATCCCGGTCGTGTCGTCCCGTACGTCTCGGTGCGGACATTATATACGTCTATAACGTTATATATCCTAACCTAAGGCAACCTAACCTCTCGGATGTAGTATTTTCCAACAGTCTTGTCGGGTCGGACCCTACTTCTCGGTGGCACATTATATACCTCTATATCGTAATATAACCTAACCTAACCCATCTAGCCCCTAGCTGGGAATGTTTTACAAAATCCCGGTCGTGTCGGCCCGTACTTCTCCGTGGGGCCTTATATACGTCTATAACGTTATATATCCTAACCTAACGGAACCTAACATCTCGGATGTAGTATTTCACAACATTCCTGGCTGGTCGGCCCCACTTCTCGGTGGGAACATTATATACGTCTATATCGTAATATAACCTAACCTAACCCATCTAGACCCTCGCTGGTAATGTTTTACAGAATCCCGGTCGTGTCGTCTCGTACGTCTCGGTGCGGACATTATATACGTCTATAACGTTATATATCCTAACCAAAGGCGACTTAACATCTCGGATGTTGTATTTTCCAACATTCCTGGCGGGTCGGACCCTACTTCTCGGTGGGCACATTATATACGTCTATATCGTAATATAACCTAACCTAACCCATCTAGACCCTCGCTGGTAATGTTTTACAAAATTCCGGGCGTGTCGGCCCGTACTTCTCGGTGGGGACATTATATACGTCTATAACGTTATATATCCTAACCTAAGGGATCCTAACATCTCGGATGTAGTATTTCACAACATTCCTGGCTGGTCGGCCCCACTTCTCGGTGGGAATATTATATACGTTTATAACGTAGTATAACCTAACCTAACCCATCTAGCCCCTCGCTTGTAATGTTTTACAGGATCCCGGTCGTGTCGTCCCGTACGTCTCGGTGCCGACATTATATACGTCTATAACGTTATATACCCTAACCTAAGGGAACCTAACATCTCGGATGCAGTATTTCACAACATTCCTGGCGGGTCGGCGCAAATTCTCGGTGAGAACATTATATACGTCTATAACGCAATATAACCTAACTTAACCCATCTAGACCCCCGCTGGTAATGTCTTACAAAATCCCGGTCATGTAGGCTCGTACTTTTCCGTGGGGACATTTTATACGTCTATAATTTTATATATCCTAACCTAAGGGAACCTAACATCTCGGATGTAGTATTTTCCAACATTCCTGGCGGGTCGGACCCTACTTCTCGGTGGGCACATTATATACGTCTATATCGCAATATAACCTAACCTAACCCATCTAGATCCTCGCTGTTAATGTTTTACAAAATCCCGATCGTGTCGGCCAGTACTTTTCCGTGGGGACATTATACACGTCTATAGTTTTATATATCCTAACCTAAGGCAACTTAAAATCTTGAATGTAGTATTTTCCAACATTCCTGGCGGGTCGGCCCCTACTTCTCGGTGGGCACATTATATACGTCTATATCGCAATATAACCTAACCTAACCCATATAGACCCTCGCTGGTAATGTTTTACAGAATCCCGGTCGTGTCGTCTCGTACGTCTCGGTGCGGACATTATATACGTCTATAGCGTTATATGTCCTAACCTAAGGGAACCTAACATCTCGGATGTAGTATTTCACAACATTCCTGGCGGGTCGGCCCCTACTTCTCGGTGGGCACATTATATACGTCTATATCGTAATATAACCTAACCTAACCCATCTAGACCCTCGCTGGTAATGTTTTACAGAATCCCGGTCGTGTCGTCTCGTACGTCTCGGTGCGGATATTATATACGTCTATAACGTTATATATCCTAACCTAAGGCAACCTAATATCTCGAATGTAGTATTTCACAACATTCCTCGCGGGGCGGCCGCACTTCTCAGTGGGAACATTATTTACGTCTATAACGTAATATAACCTAACCTAACCCATCTAGACCCTCGCTGGTAATGTTTTACAAAATCCCGGTCGTGTCGGCCCGTACTTCTCCGTGGGGACATTATATACGTCTATATCGTTATATATCCTAACCTAAGGCAACCTAGCATCTCGGATGTAGTATTTTCCAACATTCCTGGCGGGTCGGCCCCTACTTCTAGGTGGGCACATTGTATACGTCTATATCGTAAAGTAACCTAACCTAACCCATCTAGACCCTCGCTGGTAATGTTTTACGAAATCCCGGTCGTGTCGGCCCGTACTTCTCGGTGGGGGCATTATATACGTCTATAACGTTATATATCCTAACCTATGGGAACCTAACATCTCGGATGTAGTATTTCACAACATTCGTGGCTGGTCGGCCCCACTTCTCGGTGGGAACATTATATACGTCTATATCGTAATATAGCCTAACCTAACCCATCTAGACCCTCGCTGGTAATGTTTTACAGAATCCCGGTCGTGTCGTCTCGTACGTCTCGGTGCGGACATTATATACGTCTATAACGTTATATATCCTAACCAAAGGCAACTTAACATCTCGGATGTAGTATTTTCCAACATTCCTGGCGGGTCGGACCCTACTTCTCGGTGGGAACATTATATACGTTTATAACGAAGTATAACCTAACCTAACCCATCTAGAACCTCGCTTGTAATGTTTTACCGAATCCCGGTCGTGTCGTCCCGTACGTCTCGGTGCGGAAATTATATACGTCTATAACGTTATATATCCTAACCTAAGGAAACCTAACATCACGGATGTAGTATTTCACAACATTCCTGGCTGGTCGGCCCCACTTCTCGGTGGGAACATTATATACGTTTATAACGTAGTATAACCTAACCTAACCTATCTAGCCCCTCGCTTGTAATGTTTTGCAGAATCCCGGTCGTGTCGTCCCGTACGTCTCGGTGCGGACATTATATACGTCTATAACGTTATATATCCTAACCTAAGGCAACCTAACCTCTCGGATGTAGTATTTTCCAACAGTCTTGTCGGGTCGGACCCTACTTCTCGGTGGCACATTATATACCTCTATATCGTAATATAACCTAACCTAACCCATCTAGCCCCTAGCTGGGAATGTTTTACAAAATCCCGGTCGTGTCGGCCCGTACTTCTCCGTGGGGCCTTATATACGTCTATAACGTTATATATCCTAACCTAACGGAACCTAACATCTCGGATGTAGTATTTCACAACATTCCTGGCTGGTCGGCCCCACTTCTCGGTGGGAACATTATATACGTCTATATCGTAATATAACCTAACCTAACCCATCTAGACCCTCGCTGGTAATGTTTTACAGAATCCCGGTCGTGTCGTCTCGTACGTCTCGGTGCGGACATTATATACGTCTATAACGTTATATATCCTAACCAAAGGCGACTTAACATCTCGGATGTTGTATTTTCCAACATTCCTGGCGGGTCGGACCCTACTTCTCGGTGGGCACATTATATACGTCTATATCGTAATATAACCTAACCTAACCCATCTAGACCCTCGCTGGTAATGTTTTACAAAATTCCGGGCGTGTCGGCCCGTACTTCTCGGTGGGGACATTATATACGTCTATAACGTTATATATCCTAACCTAAGGGATCCTAACATCTCGGATGTAGTATTTCACAACATTCCTGGCTGGTCGGCCCCACTTCTCGGTGGGAATATTATATACGTTTATAACGTAGTATAACCTAACCTAACCCATCTAGCCCCTCGCTTGTAATGTTTTACAGGATCCCGGTCGTGTCGTCCCGTACGTCTCGGTGCCGACATTATATACGTCTATAACGTTATATACCCTAACCTAAGGGAACCTAACATCTCGGATGCAGTATTTCACAACATTCCTGGCGGGTCGGCGCAAATTCTCGGTGAGAACATTATATACGTCTATAACGCAATATAACCTAACTTAACCCATCTAGACCCCCGCTGGTAATGTCTTACAAAATCCCGGTCATGTAGGCTCGTACTTTTCCGTGGGGACATTTTATACGTCTATAATTTTATATATCCTAACCTAAGGGAACCTAACATCTCGGATGTAGTATTTTCCAACATTCCTGGCGGGTCGGACCCTACTTCTCGGTGGGCACATTATATACGTCTATATCGCAATATAACCTAACCTAACCCATCTAGATCCTCGCTGTTAATGTTTTACAAAATCCCGATCGTGTCGGCCAGTACTTTTCCGTGGGGACATTATACACGTCTATAGTTTTATATATCCTAACCTAAGGCAACTTAAAATCTTGAATGTAGTATTTTCCAACATTCCTGGCGGGTCGGCCCCTACTTCTCGGTGGGCACATTATATACGTCTATATCGCAATATAACCTAACCTAACCCATATAGACCCTCGCTGGTAATGTTTTACAGAATCCCGGTCGTGTCGTCTCGTACGTCTCGGTGCGGACATTATATACGTCTATAGCGTTATATGTCCTAACCTAAGGCAACCTAGCATCTCGGATGTAGTATTTTCCAACATTCCTGACGGGTCGGCCCCTACTTCTAGGTGGGCACATTGTATACGTCTATATCGTAAAGTAACCTAACCTAACCCATCTAGACCCTCGCTGGTAATGTTTTACGAAATCCCGGTCGTGTCGGCCCGTACTTCTCGGTGGGAGCATTATATACGTGTATAACGTTATACATCCTAACCTAGGGGAACCTAACATCTCGGACGTAGTATTTCACAACATTCGTGGCTGGTCGGCCCCACTTCTCGGTGGGAACATTATATACGTCTATATCGTAATATAGCCTAACCTAACCCATCTAGACCCTCGCTGGTAATGTTTTACAGAATCCCGGTCGTGTCGTCTCGTACGTCTCGGTGCGGACATTACATACGTCTGTAACGTTATATATCCTAACCAAAGGCAACTTAACATCTCGGATGTTGTATTTTCCATCATTCCTGGCGGGTCCGACCCTACTTCTCGGTGGGCACATTATATACATCTATATCGTGATATAACCTAACCTAACCCATCTAGACCCTCGCTGGTAATGTTTTACAAAATCCCGGTCATGTAGGCCCGTACTTTTCCGTGGGGACATTTTATACGTCTATAATTTTATATATCCGAACCTAAGGGAACCTAACATCTCGGATGTAGTATTTTCCAACATTCCTGGCGGGTCGGCCCCTACTTCTCGGTGGGCACATTATATACGTCTATATCGTAATATAACCTAACCTAACCCATATAGACCCTCGCTGGTAATGTTTTACAGAATCCCGGTCGGGTCGTCTCGTACGTCTCGGTGCGGACATTATATACGTGTATAACGTTATACATCCTAACCTAGGGGAACCTAACATCTCGGATGTAGTATTTCACAACATTCGTGGCTGGTCGGCCCCACTTCTCGGTGGGAACATTATATACGTCTATATCGTAATATAGCCTAACCTAACCCATCTAGACCCTCGCTGGTAATGTTTTACAGAATCCCGGTCGTGTCGTCTCGTACGTCTCGGTGCGGACATTACATACGTCTGTAACGTTATATATCCTAACCAAAGGCAACTTAACATCTCGGATGTTGTATTTTCCATCATTCCTGGCGGGTCCGACCCTACTTCTCGGTGGGCACATTATATACGTCTATATCGTAATATAACCTAACCTAACCCATCTAGACCCTCGCTGGTAATGTTTTACAGAATCCCGGTCGTGTCAACTCGTACGTCTCGGTGCGGATATTATATACGTCTATAACGTTATATATCCTAACCTAAGGCAACCTAACATCTCGAATGTAGTATTTCACAACATTCCTCGCGGGTCGGCCGCACTTCTCAGTGGGAACATTATTTACGTCTATAACGTAATATAACCAAACCTAACCCATCTAGACCCTCGCTGGTAATGTTTTACAAAATCCCGGTCGTGTCGGCCCGTACTTCTCCGTGGGGACATTATATACGTCTATATCGTTATATATCCTAACCTAAGGCAACCTAGCATCTCGGATGTAGTATTTTCCAACATTCCTGGCGGGTCGGCCCCTACTTCTAGGTGGGCACATTGTATACGTCTATATCGTAAAGTAACCTAACCTAACCCATCTAGACCCTCGCTGGTAATGTTTTACGAAATCCCGGTCGTGTCGGCCCGTACTTCTCGGTGGGGGCATTATATACGTCTATAACGTTATATATCCTAACCTATGGGAACCTAACATCTCGGATGTAGTATTTCACAACATTCGTGGCTGGTCGGCCCCACTTCTCGGTGGGAACATTATATACGTCTATATCGTAATATAGCCTAACCTAACCCATCTAGACCCTCGCTGGTAATGTTTTACAGAATCCCGGTCGTGTCGTCTCGTACGTCTCGGTGCGGACATTATATACGTCTATAACGTTATATATCCTAACCAAAGGCAACTTAACATCTCGGATGTAGTATTTTCCAACATTCCTGGCGGGTCGGACCCTACTTCTCGGTGGGAACATTATATACGTTTATAACGAAGTATAACCTAACCTAACCCATCTAGAACCTCGCTTGTAATGTTTTACCGAATCCCGGTCGTGTCGTCCCGTACGTCTCGGTGCGGAAATTATATACGTCTATAACGTTATATATCCTAACCTAAGGAAACCTAACATCACGGATGTAGTATTTCACAACATTCCTGGCTGGTCGGCCCCACTTCTCGGTGGGAACATTATATACGTTTATAACGTAGTATAACCTAACCTAACCTATCTAGCCCCTCGCTTGTAATGTTTTGCAGAATCCCGGTCGTGTCGTCCCGTACGTCTCGGTGCGGACATTATATACGTCTATAACGTTATATATCCTAACCTAAGGCAACCTAACCTCTCGGATGTAGTATTTTCCAACAGTCTTGTCGGGTCGGACCCTACTTCTCGGTGGCACATTATATACCTCTATATCGTAATATAACCTAACCTAACCCATCTAGCCCCTAGCTGGGAATGTTTTACAAAATCCCGGTCGTGTCGGCCCGTACTTCTCCGTGGGGCCTTATATACGTCTATAACGTTATATATCCTAACCTAACGGAACCTAACATCTCGGATGTAGTATTTCACAACATTCCTGGCTGGTCGGCCCCACTTCTCGGTGGGAACATTATATACGTCTATATCGTAATATAACCTAACCTAACCCATCTAGACCCTCGCTGGTAATGTTTTACAGAATCCCGGTCGTGTCGTCTCGTACGTCTCGGTGCGGACATTATATACGTCTATAACGTTATATATCCTAACCAAAGGCGACTTAACATCTCGGATGTTGTATTTTCCAACATTCCTGATGGGTCGGACCCTACTTCTCGGTGGGCACATTATATACGTCTATATCGTAATATAACCTAACCTAACCCATCTAGACCCTCGCTGGTAATGTTTTACAAAATTCCGGGCGTGTCGGCCCGTACTTCTCGGTGGGGACATTATATACGTCTATAACGTTATATATCCTAACCTAAGGGATCCTAACATCTCGGATGTAGTATTTCACAACATTCCTGGCTGGTCGGCCCCACTTCTCGGTGGGAATATTATATACGTTTATAACGTAGTATAACCTAACCTAACCCATCTAGCCCCTCGCTTGTAATGTTTTACAGGATCCCGGTCGTGTCGTCCCGTACGTCTCGGTGCCGACATTATATACGTCTATAACGTTATATACCCTAACCTAAGGGAACCTAACATCTCGGATGCAGTATTTCACAACATTCCTGGCGGGTCGGCGCAAATTCTCGGTGAGAACATTATATACGTCTATAACGCAATATAACCTAACTTAACCCATCTAGACCCCCGCTGGTAATGTCTTACAAAATCCCGGTCATGTAGGCTCGTACTTTTCCGTGGGGACATTTTATACGTCTATAATTTTATATATCCTAACCTAAGGGAACCTAACATCTCGGATGTAGTATTTTCCAACATTCCTGGCGGGTCGGACCCTACTTCTCGGTGGGCACATTATATACGTCTATATCGCAATATAACCTAACCTAACCCATCTAGATCCTCGCTGTTAATGTTTTACAAAATCCCGATCGTGTCGGCCAGTACTTTTCCGTGGGGACATTATACACGTCTATAGTTTTATATATCCTAACCTAAGGCAACTTAAAATCTTGAATGTAGTATTTTCCAATATTCCTGGCGGGTCGGCCCCTACTTCTCGGTGGGCACATTATATACGTCTATATCGCAATATAACCTAACCTAACCCATATAGACCCTCGCTGGTAATGTTTTACAGAATCCCGGTCGTGTCGTCTCGTACGTCTCGGTGCGGACATTATATACGTCTATAGCGTTATATGTCCTAACCTAAGGCAACCTAGCATCTCGGATGTAGTATTTTCCAACATTCCTGACGGGTCGGCCCCTACTTCTAGGTGGGCACATTGTATACGTCTATATCGTAAAGTAACCTAACCTAACCCATCTAGACCCTCGCTGGTAATGTTTTACGAAATCCCGGTCGTGTCGGCCCGTACTTCTCGGTGGGAGCATTATATACGTGTATAACGTTATACATCCTAACCTAGGGGAACCTAACATCTCGGACGTAGTATTTCACAACATTCGTGGCTGGTCGGCCCCACTTCTCGGTGGGAACATTATATACGTCTATATCGTAATATAGCCTAACCTAACCCATCTAGACCCTCGCTGGTAATGTTTTACAGAATCCCGGTCGTGTCGTCTCGTACGTCTCGGTGCGGACATTACATACGTCTGTAACGTTATATATCCTAACCAAAGGCAACTTAACATCTCGGATGTTGTATTTTCCATCATTCCTGGCGGGTCCGACCCTACTTCTCGGTGGGCACATTATATACATCTATATCGTGATATAACCTAACCTAACCCATCTAGACCCTCGCTGGTAATGTTTTACAAAATCCCGGTCATGTAGGCCCGTACTTTTCCGTGGGGACATTTTATACGTCTATAATTTTATATATCCGAACCTAAGGGAACCTAACATCTCGGATGTAGTATTTTCCAACATTCCTGGCGGGTCGGCCCCTACTTCTCGGTGGGCACATTATATACGTCTATATCGTAATATAACCTAACCTAACCCATATAGACCCTCGCTGGTAATGTTTTACAGAATCCCGGTCGGGTCGTCTCGTACGTCTCGGTGCGGACATTATATACGTGTATAACGTTATACATCCTAACCTAGGGGAACCTAACATCTCGGATGTAGTATTTCACAACATTCGTGGCTGGTCGGCCCCACTTCTCGGTGGGAACATTATATACGTCTATATCGTAATATAGCCTAACCTAACCCATCTAGACCCTCGCTGGTAATGTTTTACAGAATCCCGGTCGTGTCGTCTCGTACGTCTCGGTGCGGACATTACATACGTCTGTAACGTTATATATCCTAACCAAAGGCAACTTAACATCTCGGATGTTGTATTTTCCATCATTCCTGGCGGGTCCGACCCTACTTCTCGGTGGGCACATTATATACGTCTATATCGTAATATAACCTAACCTAACCCATCTAGACCCTCGCTGGTAATGTTTTACAGAATCCCGGTCGTGTCAACTCGTACGTCTCGGTGCGGATATTATATACGTCTATAACGTTATATATCCTAACCTAAGGCAACCTAACATCTCGAATGTAGTATTTCACAACATTCCTCGCGGGTCGGCCGCACTTCTCAGTGGGAACATTATTTACGTCTATAACGTAATATAACCAAACCTAACCCATCTAGACCCTCGCTGGTAATGTTTTACAAAATCCCGGTCGTGTCGGCCCGTACTTCTCCGTGGGGACATTATATACGTCTATATCGTTATATATCCTAACCTAAGGCAACCTAGCATCTCGGATGTAGTATTTTCCAACATTCCTGGCGGGTCGGCCCCTACTTCTAGGTGGGCACATTGTATACGTCTATATCGTAAAGTAACCTAACCTAACCCATCTAGACCCTCGCTGGTAATGTTTTACGAAATCCCGGTCGTGTCGGCCCCTACTTCTCGGTGGGGGCATTATATACGTCTATAACGTTATATATCCTAACCTATGGGAACCTAACATCTCGGATGTAGTATTTCACAACATTCGTGGCTGGTCGGCCCCACTTCTCGGTGGGAACATTATATACGTCTATATCGTAATATAGCCTAACCTAACCCATCTAGACCCTCGCTGGTAATGTTTTACAGAATCCCGGTCGTGTCGTCTCGTACGTCTCGGTGCGGACATTATATACGTCTATAACGTTATATATCCTAACCAAAGGCAACTTAACATCTCGGATGTAGTATTTTCCAACATTCCTGGCGGGTCGGACCCTACTTCTCGGTGGGAACATTATATACGTTTATAACGAAGTATAACCTAACCTAACCCATCTAGAACCTCGCTTGTAATGTTTTACCGAATCCCGGTCGTGTCGTCCCGTACGTCTCGGTGCGGAAATTATATACGTCTATAACGTTATATATCCTAACCTAAGGAAACCTAACATCACGGATGTAGTATTTCACAACATTCCTGGCTGGTCGGCCCCACTTCTCGGTGGGAACATTATATACGTTTATAACGTAGTATAACCTAACCTAACCTATCTAGCCCCTCGCTTGTAATGTTTTGCAGAATCCCGGTCGTGTCGTCCCGTACGTCTCGGTGCGGACATTATATACGTCTATAACGTTATATATCCTAACCTAAGGCAACCTAACCTCTCGGATGTAGTATTTTCCAACAGTCTTGTCGGGTCGGACCCTACTTCTCGGTGGCACATTATATACCTCTATATCGTAATATAACCTAACCTAACCCATCTAGCCCCTAGCTGGGAATGTTTTACAAAATCCCGGTCGTGTCGGCCCGTACTTCTCCGTGGGACCTTATATACGTCTATAACGTTATATATCCTAACCTAACGGAACCTAACATCTCGGATGTAGTATTTCACAACATTCCTGGCTGGTCGGCCCCACTTCTCGGTGGGAACATTATATACGTCTATATCGTAATATAACCTAACCTAACCCATCTAGACCCTCGCTGGTAATGTTTTACAGAATCCCGGTCGTGTCGTCTCGTACGTCTCGGTGCAGACATTATATACGTCTATAACGTTATATATCCTAACCAAAGGCGACTTAACATCTCGGATGTTGTATTTTCCAACATTCCTGGCGGGTCGGACCCTACTTCTCGGTGGGCACATTATATACGTCTATATCGTAATATAACCTAACCTAACCCATCTAGACCCTCGCTGGTAATGTTTTACAAAATTCCGGGCGTGTCGGCCCGTACTTCTCGGTGGGGACATTATATACGTCTATAACGTTATATATCCTAACCTAAGGGATCCTAACATCTCGGATGTAGTATTTCACAACATTCCTGGCTGGTCGGCCCCACTTCTCGGTGGGAATATTATATACGTTTATAACGTAGTATAACCTAACCTAACCCATCTAGCCCCTCGCTTGTAATGTTTTACAGGATCCCGGTCGTGTCGTCCCGTACGTCTCGGTGCCGACATTATATACGTCTATAACGTTATATACCCTAACCTAAGGGAACCTAACATCTCGGATGCAGTATTTCACAACATTCCTGGCGGGTCGGCGCAAATTCTCGGTGAGAACATTATATACGTCTATAACGCAATATAACCTAACTTAACCCATCTAGACCCTCGCTGGTAATGTCTTACAAAATCCCGGTCATGTAGGCTCGTACTTTTCCGTGGGGACATTTTATACGTCTATAATTTTATATATCCTAACCTAAGGGAACCTAACATCTCGGATGTAGTATTTTCCAACATTCCTGGCGGGTCGGACCCTACTTCTCGGTGGGCACATTATATACGTCTATATCGCAATATAACCTAACCTAACCCATCTAGATCCTCGCTGTTAATGTTTTACAAAATCCCGATCGTGTCGGCCAGTACTTTTCCGTGGGGACATTATACACGTCTATAGTTTTATATATCCTAACCTAAGGCAACTTAAAATCTTGAATGTAGTATTTTCCAACATTCCTGGCGGGTCGGCCCCTACTTCTCGGTGGGCACATTATATACGTCTATATCGCAATATAACCTAACCTAACCCATATAGACCCTCGCTGGTAATGTTTTACAGAATCCCGGTCGTGTCGTCTCGTACGTCTCGGTGCGGACATTATATACGTCTATAGCGTTATATGTCCTAACCTAAGGCAACCTAGCATCTCGGATGTAGTATTTTCCAACATTCCTGACGGGTCGGCCCCTACTTCTAGGTGGGCACATTGTATACGTCTATATCGTAAAGTAACCTAACCTAACCCATCTAGACCCTCGCTGGTAATGTTTTACGAAATCCCGGTCGTGTCGGCCCGTACTTCTCGGTGGGAGCATTATATACGTGTATAACGTTATACATCCTAACCTAGGGGAACCTAACATCTCGGACGTAGTATTTCACAACATTCGTGGCTGGTCGGCCCCACTTCTCGGTGGGAACATTATATACGTCTATATCGTAATATAGCCTAACCTAACCCATCTAGACCCTCGCTGGTAATGTTTTACAGAATCCCGGTCGTGTCGTCTCGTACGTCTCGGTGCGGACATTACATACGTCTGTAACGTTATATATCCTAACCAAAGGCAACTTAACATCTCGGATGTTGTATTTTCCATCATTCCTGGCGGGTCGGCCCCTACTTCTCGGTGGGCACATTATATACGTCTGTAACGTAATATAACCTAACCTAAGCCACCTACACCCTCGCTTGTAATGTTTCACAGAATCCCGTTCGTGTCTTCCCGTACGTCTCGAAGCCGGACATTATATACGTCTATAAAGTTATATATCCTAACCTAAGGCAACCTAACATCTCGAATGTAGTATTTCACAACATTCCTGGCGGGTCGGCCCACTTCTGGGTGGGAACATTATTTACGTCTATAACGTAATATAACCTAACCTAACCCATCTAGACCCTCGCTGGTAATGTTTTACAAAATCCCGGTCGTGTCGGCCCGTACTTCTCCGTGGGGACATTATATACGTCTATAACGTTATATATCCTAACCTAAGGGAACCTAACATCTCGGATGTAGTATTTCACAACATTCCTGGCGGGTCGGCCCCACTTCTCGGTGGGAACATTATATACGTTTACAACATAATATAACCTAACCTAACCCATCTAGACCCTCGCTGGTAATGTTTTACAAAATCCCAGTCGTGTCGGCCCGTACTTTCCGTGGAGACATTATATACGTCTATAATTTTATATATCCTAACCTAAGGCAACTTAACATCTCGGATGTAGTATTTTCCAACATTCCTGGCGGGTCGGCCCCTACTTCTCGGTGGGCACATTATATACGTCTATATCGTAATATAACCTAACCTAACCCATCTAGATCTTCGCTGTTAATGTTTTACAAAATCCCGATCGTGTCGGCCCGTACTTTTCCGTGGGGACATTATACACGTCTATAGTTTTATATATCCAAACCTAAGGCAACTTAAAATCTTGAATGTAGTATTTTCCAACATTCCTGGCGGGCGGCCCCTACTTCTCGGTGGGCACATTATATACGTCTATATCGTAATATAACCTAACCTAACCCATATAGACCCTCGCTGGTAATGTTTTACAGAATCCCGGTCGTGTCGTCTCGTACGTCTCGGTGCGGACATTATATACGTCTATAACGTTATATGTCCTAACCTAAGGGAACCTAACATCTCGGATGTAGTATTTCACAACATTCCTGGCGGGTCGGCCCCTACTTCTCGGTGGGCACATTATATTCGTCTATATCGTAATATAACCTAACCTAACCCATCTAGACCCTCGCTGGTAATGTTTTACAGAATCCCGGTCGTGTCGTCTCGTACGTCTCGGTGCGGACATTATATACGTCTATAACGTTATATGCCCTAACCTAAGGGAACCTAACATCTCGGATGTAGTATTTCACAACATTCCTGGCGGGTCGGCCCCTACTTCTCGGTGGGCACATTATATACGTCTATATCGTAATATAACCTAACCTAACCCATCTAGACCCTCGCTGGTAATGTTTTACAGAATCCCGGTCGTGTCGTCTCGTACGTCTCGGTGCGGATATTATATACATCTATAACGTTATATATCCTAACCTAAGGCAACCTAACATCTCGAATGTAGTATTTCACAACATTCCTCGCGGGTCGGCCGCACTTCTCGGTGGGAACATTATTTACGTCTATAACGTAATATAACCTAACCTAACCCATCTAGACCCTCGCTGGTAATGTTTTACAAAATCCCGGTCATGTAGGCCCGTACTTTTCCGTGGGGACATTTTATACGTCTATAATTTTTTATATCCTAACCTAAGGGAACCTAACATCTCGGATGTAGTATTTTCCAACATTCCTGGCGGGTCGGACCCTACTTCTCGGTGGGCACATTATATACTTCTATATCGTAATATAACCTAACCTAACCCATCTAGACCCTCGCTGTTAATGTTTTACAAAATCCCGGTCGTGTCGGCCCGTACTTTTCCGTGGGGACATTATATACGTCTATATTTTTATATATCCTAACCTAAGGCAACATAACATCTCGAATGTAGTATTTTCCAACATTCCTGGCGCGTCGGCCCCTACTTCTAGGTCGGCACATTATATACGTCTATATCGTAATATAACCTAACCTAACCCATCTCAGACCCTCGCTGGTAATGTTTTACAGAATCCCGGTCGTGTCGGCCCGTACTTCTCCGTGGGGACATTATATACGTCTATATCGTTATACATCCTAACCTAAGGCAACCTAACATCTCGGATGTAGTATTTTCCAACATTCCTGGCGGGTCGGACCCTACTTCTCGGTGGGCACATTATTTACGTCTATAACGTAATATAACCTAACCTAACCCATCTAGACCCTCGCTGGTAATGTTTTACAAAATCCCGGTCGTGTCGGCCCGTACTTCTCGGTGGGGACATAATATACGTCTATAACGTTATATACCCTAACCTAAGGGAACCTAACATCTCGGATGCAGTATTTCACAACATTCCTGGCGGGTCGGCGCCAATTCTCGGTGGGAACATTATATATGTCTATAACGCAATATAACCTAACATAACCCATCTAGCCCCTAGCTGGTAATGTTTTACAGAATCCCGGTCGTGTCGGCCCGTTGTTCTCGGTGGGGACATTATATACGTCTATAACGTTATATATCCTAACCTAAGGGAACCTAACATCTCGGATGTAGTATTTCACAACATTCCTGGCTGGTCGGCCCCACTTCTCGGTGGGAATATTATATACGTTTATAACGTAGTATAACCTAACCTAACCCATCTAGCCCCTCGCTTGTAATGTTTCACAGAATCCCGGTCGTGTCGTCCCGTACGTCTCGGTGCGGACATTATATACGTCTATAACGTTATATACCCTAACCTAAGGGAACCTAACATCTCGGATGCAGTATTTCACAACATTCCTGGCGGGTCGGCGCAAATGCTCGGTGGGAACATTATATACGTCTATAACGCAATATAACCTAACCTAACCCATCTAGACCCTCGCTGGTAATGTTTTACAAAATCCCGATCATGTAGGCCCGTACTTTTCCGTGGGGACATTTTATACGTCTATAATTTTATATATCCTAACCTAAGGGAACCTAACATCTCGGATGTAGTATTTTCCAACATTCCTGGCGGGTCGGCCCCTACTTCTCGGTGGGCACATTATATACGTCTATATCGTAATATAACCTAACCTAACCCATCTAGACCCTCGCTGGTAATGTTTTACAGAATCCCGGTCGTGTCGTCTCGTACGTCTCGGTGCGGATATTATATACGTCTATAACGTTATATATCCAAACCTAAGGGAACCTAACATCTCGGATGTAGTATTTCACAACATTCCTGGCGGGTCGGCCCCACTTCTCGGTGGGAACATTATATACGTTTATAACATAACATAACCTAACCTAACCCATCTAGCCCCTCGCTGGTAATGTTTTACAAAATCCCAGTCGTGTCGGCCCGTACTTTTCCGTGGGGACATTATATACGTCTATAATTTTATATATCCTAACCTAAGGGAACCTAACATCTCGGATGTAGTATTTCACAACATTCCTGGCTGGTCGGCCCCACTTCTCGGTGGGAACATTATATACGTCTATATCGTAATATAACCTAACCTAAGACACCTACACCCTCGCTGGTAATGTTTCACAGAATCCCGTTCGTGTCTTCCCGTACGTCTCGAAGCCGGACATTACATACGTCTGTAACGTTATATATCCTAACCAAAGGCAACTTAACATCTCGGATGTAGTATTTTCCAACATTCCTGGCGGGTCGGCCCCTACTTCTCGGTGGGCACATTATATACGTCTGTAACGTAATATAACCTAACCTAAGCCACCTACACCCTCACTTGTAATGTTTCACAGAATCCCGCTCGTCTTCCCGTACGTCTCGAAGCCGGACATTATATACGTCTATAAAGTTATATATCCTAACCTAAGGCAACCTAACATCTCGAATGTAGTATTTCACAACATTCCTGGCGGGTCGGCCCACTTCTCGGTGGGAACATTATTTGCGTCTATAACGTAATATAACCTAACCTAACCCATCTAGACCCTCGCTGGTAATGTTTTACAAAATCCCGGTCGTGTCGGCCCGTACTTCTCCGTGGGGACATTATATACGTCTATAACGTTATATATCCTAACCTAAGGGAACCTAACATCTCGGATGTAGTATTTCACAACATTCCTGGCGGGTCGGCCCCACTTCTCGGTGGGAACATTATATACGTTTACAACATAATATAACCTAACCTAACCCATCTAGCCCCTCGCTGGTAATGTTTTACAAAATCCCAGTCGTGTCGGCCCGTACTTTCCGTGGGGACATTATATACGTCTATAATTTTATATATCCTAACCTAAGGCAACTTAACATCTCGGATGTAGTATTTTCCAACATTCCTGGCGGGTCGGCCCCTACTTCTAGGTGGGCACATTGTATACGTCTATATCGTAAAGTAACCTAACCTAACCCATCTAGACCCTCGCTGGTAATGTTTTACGAAATCCCGGTCGTGTCGGCCCGTACTTCTCGGTGGGAGCATTATATACGTGTATAACGTTATACATCCTAACCTAGGGGAACCTAACATCTCGGATGTAGTATTTCACAACATTCGTGGCTGGTCGGCCCCACTTCTCGGTGGGAACATTATATACGTCTATATCGTAATATAACCTAACCTAACCCATCTAGACCCTCGCTGGTAATGTTTTACAGAATCCCGGTCGTGTCGCCTCGTACGTCTCGGTACGGACATTATATACGTCTATAACGTTATATATCCTAACCAAAGGCAACTTAACATCTCGGATGTAGTATTTTCCAACATTCCTGGCGGGTCGGCCCCTACTTCTCGGTGGGCACATTATATACGTCTGTAACGTAATATAACCTAACCTAAGCCACCTACACCCTCGCTTGTAATGTTTCACAGAATCCCGTTCGTGTCTTCCCGTACGTCTCGAAGCCGGACATTATATACGTCTATAAAGTTATATATCCTAACCTAAGGCAACCTAACATCTCGAATGTAGTATTTCACAACATTCCTGGCGGGTCGGCCCACTTCTCGGTGGGAACATTATTTACGTCTATAACGTAATATAACCTAACCTAACCCATCTAGACCCTCGCTGGTAATGTTTTACAAAATCCCGGTCGTGTCGGCCCGTACTTCTCCGTGGGGACATTATATACGTCTATAAAGTTAGATATCCTAACCTAAGGCAACCTAACATCTCGAATGTAGTATTTCACAACATTCCTGGCGGGTCGGCCCACTTCTCGGTGGGAACATTATTTACGTCTATAACGTAATATAACCTAACCTAACCCATATAGACCCTCGCTGGTAATGTTTTACAGAATCCCGGTCGTGTCGTCTCGTACGTCTCGGTGCGGACATTATATACGTCTATAACGTTATATGTCCTAACCAAAGGGAACCTAACATCTCGGATGTAGTATTTCACAACATTCCTGGCGGGTCGGCCCCTACTTCTCGGTGGGCACATTATATACGTCTATATCGTAATATAACCTAACCTAACCCATATAGACCCTCGCTGGTAATGTTTTACAGAATCCCGGTCGTGTCGTCTCGTACGTCTCGGTGCGGACATTATATACGTCTATAACGTTATATGTCCTAACCAAAGGGAACCTAACATCTCGGATGTAGTATTTCACAACATTCCTGGCGGGTCGGCCCCTACTTCTCGGTGGGCACATTATATACGTCTATATCGTAATATAACCTAACCTAACCCATCTAGACCCTCGCTGGTAATGTTTTACAGAATCCCGGTCGTGTCGTCTCGTACGTCTCGGTGGGAGCATTATATACGTGTATAACGTTATACATCCTAACCTAGGGGAACCTAACATCTCGGATGTAGTATTTCACAACATTCGTGGCTGGTCGGCCCCACTTCTCGGTGGGAACATTATATACGTCTATATCGTAATATAGCCTAACCTAACCCATCTAGACCCTCGCTGGTAATGTTTTACAGAATCCCGGTCGTGTCGTCTCGTACGTCTCGGTGCGGACATTACATACGTCTGTAACGTTATATATCCTAACCAAAGGCAACTTAACATCTCGGATGTTGTATTTTCCATCATTCCTGGCGGGTCCGACCCTACTTCTCGGTGGGCACATTATATACATCTATATCGTGATATAACCTAACCTAACCCATCTAGACCCTCGCTGGTAATGTTTTACAAAATCCCGGTCATGTAGGCCCGTACTTTTCCGTGGGGACATTTTATACGTCTATAATTTTATATATCCTAACCTAAGGGAACCTAACATCTCGGATGTAGTATTTTCCAACATTCCTGGCGGGTCGGACCCTACTTCTCGGTGGGCACATTATATACTTCTATATCGTAATATAACCTAACCTAACCCATCTAGACCCTCGCTGTTAATGTTTTACAAAATCCCGGTCGTGTCGGCCCGTACTTTTCCGTGGGGACATTATATACGTCTATATTTTTATATATCCTAACCTAAGGCAACATAACATCTCGAATGTAGTATTTTCCAACATTCCTGGCGCGTCGGCCCCTACTTCTAGGTCGGCACATTATATACGTCTATATCGTAATATAACCTAACCTAACCCATCTAGACCCTCGCTGGTAATGTTTTACAGAATCCCGGTCGTGTCGGCCCGTACTTCTCCGTGGGGACATTATATACGTCTATATCGTTATACATCCTAACCTAAGGCAACCTAACATCTCGGATGTAGTATTTTCCAACATTCCTGGCGGGTCGGACCCTACTTCTCGGTGGGCACATTATTTACGTCTATAACGTAATATAACCTAACCTAACCCATCTAGACCCTCGCTGGTAATGTTTTACAAAATCCCGGTCGTGTCGGCCCGTACTTCTCGGTGGGGACATAATATACGTCTATAACGTTATATACCCTAACCTAAGGGAACCTAACATCTCGGATGCAGTATTTCACAACATTCCTGGCGGGTCGGCGCCAATTCTCGGTGGGAACATTATATATGTCTATAACGCAATATAACCTAACATAACCCATCTAGCCCCTAGCTGGTAATGTTTTACAGAATCCCGGTCGTGTCGGCCCGTTGTTCTCGGTGGGGACATTATATACGTCTATAACGTTATATATCCTAACCTAAGGGAACCTAACATCTCGGATGTAGTATTTCACAACATTCCTGGCTGGTCGGCCCCACTTCTCGGTGGGAATATTATATACGTTTATAACGTAGTATAACCTAACCTAACCCATCTAGCCCCTCGCTTGTAATGTTTCACAGAATCCCGGTCGTGTCGTCCCGTACGTCTCGGTGCGGACATTATATACGTCTATAACGTTATATACCCTAACCTAAGGGAACCTAACATCTCGGATGCAGTATTTCACAACATTCCTGGCGGGTCGGCGCAAATGCTCGGTGGGAACATTATATACGTCTATAACGCAATATAACCTAACCTAACCCATCTAGACCCTCGCTGGTAATGTTTTACAAAATCCCGATCATGTAGGCCCGTACTTTTCCGTGGGGACATTTTATACGTCTATAATTTTATATATCCTAACCTAAGGGAACCTAACATCTCGGATGTAGTATTTTCCAACATTCCTGGCGGGTCGGCCCCTACTTCTCGGTGGGCACATTATATACGTCTATATCGTAATATAACCTAACCTAACCCATCTAGACCCTCGCTGGTAATGTTTTACAGAATCCCGGTCGTGTCGTCTCGTACGTCTCGGTGCGGATATTATATACGTCTATAACGTTATATATCCAAACCTAAGGGAACCTAACATCTCGGATGTAGTATTTCACAACATTCCTGGCGGGTCGGCCCCACTTCTCGGTGGGAACATTATATACGTTTATAACATAACATAACCTAACCTAACCCATCTAGCCCCTCGCTGGTAATGTTTTACAAAATCCCAGTCGTGTCGGCCCGTACTTTTCCGTGGGGACATTATATACGTCTATAATTTTATATATCCTAACCTAAGGGAACCTAACATCTCGGATGTAGTATTTCACAACATTCCTGGCTGGTCGGCCCCACTTCTCGGTGGGAACATTATATACGTCTATATCGTAATATAACCTAACCTAAGACACCTACACCCTCGCTGGTAATGTTTCACAGAATCCCGTTCGTGTCTTCCCGTACGTCTCGAAGCCGGACATTACATACGTCTGTAACGTTATATATCCTAACCAAAGGCAACTTAACATCTCGGATGTAGTATTTTCCAACATTCCTGGCGGGTCGGCCCCTACTTCTCGGTGGGCACATTATATACGTCTGTAACGTAATATAACCTAACCTAAGCCACCTACACCCTCACTTGTAATGTTTCACAGAATCCCGCTCGTCTTCCCGTACGTCTCGAAGCCGGACATTATATACGTCTATAAAGTTATATATCCTAACCTAAGGCAACCTAACATCTCGAATGTAGTATTTCACAACATTCCTGGCGGGTCGGCCCACTTCTCGGTGGGAACATTATTTGCGTCTATAACGTAATATAACCTAACCTAACCCATCTAGACCCTCGCTGGTAATGTTTTACAAAATCCCGGTCGTGTCGGCCCGTACTTCTCCGTGGGGACATTATATACGTCTATAACGTTATATATCCTAACCTAAGGGAACCTAACATCTCGGATGTAGTATTTCACAACATTCCTGGCGGGTCGGCCCCACTTCTCGGTGGGAACATTATATACGTTTACAACATAATATAACCTAACCTAACCCATCTAGCCCCTCGCTGGTAATGTTTTACAAAATCCCAGTCGTGTCGGCCCGTACTTTCCGTGGGGACATTATATACGTCTATAATTTTATATATCCTAACCTAAGGCAACTTAACATCTCGGATGTAGTATTTTCCAACATTCCTGGCGGGTCGGCCCCTACTTCTAGGTGGGCACATTGTATACGTCTATATCGTAAAGTAACCTAACCTAACCCATCTAGACCCTCGCTGGTAATGTTTTACGAAATCCCGGTCGTGTCGGCCCGTACTTCTCGGTGGGAGCATTATATACGTGTATAACGTTATACATCCTAACCTAGGGGAACCTAACATCTCGGATGTAGTATTTCACAACATTCGTGGCTGGTCGGCCCCACTTCTCGGTGGGAACATTATATACGTCTATATCGTAATATAACCTAACCTAACCCATCTAGACCCTCGCTGGTAATGTTTTACAGAATCCCGGTCGTGTCGCCTCGTACGTCTCGGTACGGACATTATATACGTCTATAACGTTATATATCCTAACCAAAGGCAACTTAACATCTCGGATGTAGTATTTTCCAACATTCCTGGCGGGTCGGCCCCTACTTCTCGGTGGGCACATTATATACGTCTGTAACGTAATATAACCTAACCTAAGCCACCTACACCCTCGCTTGTAATGTTTCACAGAATCCCGTTCGTGTCTTCCCGTACGTCTCGAAGCCGGACATTATATACGTCTATAAAGTTATATATCCTAACCTAAGGCAACCTAACATCTCGAATGTAGTATTTCACAACATTCCTGGCGGGTCGGCCCACTTCTCGGTGGGAACATTATTTACGTCTATAACGTAATATAACCTAACCTAACCCATCTAGACCCTCGCTGGTAATGTTTTACAAAATCCCGGTCGTGTCGGCCCGTACTTCTCCGTGGGGACATTATATACGTCTATAAAGTTAGATATCCTAACCTAAGGCAACCTAACATCTCGAATGTAGTATTTCACAACATTCCTGGCGGGTCGGCCCACTTCTCGGTGGGAACATTATTTACGTCTATAACGTAATATAACCTAACCTAACCCATATAGACCCTCGCTGGTAATGTTTTACAGAATCCCGGTCGTGTCGTCTCGTACGTCTCGGTGCGGACATTATATACGTCTATAACGTTATATGTCCTAACCAAAGGGAACCTAACATCTCGGATGTAGTATTTCACAACATTCCTGGCGGGTCGGCCCCTACTTCTCGGTGGGCACATTATATACGTCTATATCGTAATATAACCTAACCTAACCCATATAGACCCTCGCTGGTAATGTTTTACAGAATCCCGGTCGTGTCGTCTCGTACGTCTCGGTGCGGACATTATATACGTCTATAACGTTATATGTCCTAACCAAAGGGAACCTAACATCTCGGATGTAGTATTTCACAACATTCCTGGCGGGTCGGCCCCTACTTCTCGGTGGGCACATTATATACGTCTATATCGTAATATAACCTAACCTAACCCATCTAGACCCTCGCTGGTAATGTTTTACAGAATCCCGGTCGTGTCGTCTCGTACGTCTCGGTGGGAGCATTATATACGTGTATAACGTTATACATCCTAACCTAGGGGAACCTAACATCTCGGATGTAGTATTTCACAACATTCGTGGCTGGTCGGCCCCACTTCTCGGTGGGAACATTATATACGTCTATATCGTAATATAGCCTAACCTAACCCATCTAGACCCTCGCTGGTAATGTTTTACAGAATCCCGGTCGTGTCGTCTCGTACGTCTCGGTGCGGACATTACATACGTCTGTAACGTTATATATCCTAACCAAAGGCAACTTAACATCTCGGATGTTGTATTTTCCATCATTCCTGGCGGGTCCGACCCTACTTCTCGGTGGGCACATTATATACATCTATATCGTGATATAACCTAACCTAACCCATCTAGACCCTCGCTGGTAATGTTTTACAAAATCCCGGTCATGTAGGCCCGTACTTTTCCGTGGGGACATTTTATACGTCTATAATTTTATATATCCTAACCTAAGGGAACCTAACATCTCGGATGTAGTATTTTCCAACATTCCTGGCGGGTCGGCCCCTACTTCTCGGTGGGCACATTATATACGTCTATATCGTAATATAACCTAACCTAACCCATCTAGACCCTCGCTGGTAATGTTTTACAGAATCCCGGTCGTGTCGTCTCGTACGTCTCGGTGCGGATATTATATACGTCTATAACGTTATATATCCAAACCTAAGGGAACCTAACATCTCGGATGTAGTATTTCACAACATTCCTGGCGGGTCGGCCCCACTTCTCGGTGGGAACATTATATACGTTTATAACATAACATAACCTAACCTAACCCATCTAACCCCTCGCTGGTAATGTTTTACAAAATCCCAGCCGTGTCGGCCCGTACTTTTCCGTGGGGACATTATATACGTCTATAATTTTATATATCCTAACCTAAGGCAACCTAACATCTCGAATGTAGTATTTCACAACATTCCTGGCGGGTCGGCCCACTTCTCGGTGGGAACATTATTTACGTCTATAACGTAATATAACCTAACCTAACCCATCTAGACCCTCGCTGGTAATGTTTTACAAAATCCCGGTCGTGTCGGCCCGTACTTCTCCGTGGGGACATTATATACGTCTAGAACGTTATATATCCTAACCTAAGGGAACCTAACATCTCGGATGTAGTATTTCACAACATTCCTGGCGGGTCGGCCCCACTTCTCGGTGGGCACATTATATACGTCTATATCGTAATATAACCTAACATAACCCATCTAGATACTCGCTGTTAATGTTTTACAAAATCCCGATCGTGTCGGCCCGTACGTTTCCGTGGGGACATTACACACGTCTATAGTTTTATATATCCTAACCTAAGGCAACTTAAAATCTTGAATGTAGTATTTTCCAACATTCCTGGCGGGCGGCCCCTACTTCTCGGTGGGCACATTATATACGTCTATATCGTAATATAACCTAACCTAACCCATATAGACCCTCGCTGGTAATGTTTTACAGAATCCCGGTCGTGTCGTCTCGTACGTCTCGGTGCGGACATTATATACGTCTATAACGTTATATGTCCTAACCAAAGGGAACCTAACATCTCGGATGTAGTATTTCACAACATTCCTGGCGGGTCGGCCCCTACTTCTCGGTGGGCACATTATATACGTCTATATCGTAATATAACCTAACCTAACCCATCTAGACCCTCGCTGGTAATGTTTTACAGAATCCCGGTCGTGTCGTCTCGTACGTCTCGGTGGGAGCATTATATACGTGTATAACGTTATACATCCTAACCTAGGGGAACCTAACATCTCGGATGTAGTATTTCACAACATTCGTGGCTGGTCGGCCCCACTTCTCGGTGGGCACATTATATACATCTATATCGTGATATAACCTAACCTAACCCATCTAGACCCTCGCTGGTAATGTTTTACAAAATCCCGGTCATGTAGGCCCGTACTTTTCCGTGGGGACATTTTATACGTCTATAATTTTATATATCCTAACCTAAGGGAACCTAACATCTCGGATGTAGTATTTTCCAACATTCCTGGCGGGTCGGCCCCTACTTCTCGGTGGGCACATTATATACGTCTATATCGTAATATAACCTAACCTAACCCATCCAGACCCTCGCTGGTAATGTTTTACAGAATCCCGGTCGTGTCGTCTCGTACGTCTCGGTGCGGATATTATATACGTCTATAACGTTATATATCCAAACCTAAGGGAACCTAACATCTCGGATGTAGTATTTCACAACATTCCTGGCGGGTCGGCCCCACTTCTCGGTGGGAACATTATATACGTTTATAACATAACATAACCTAACCTAACCCATCTAGCCCCTCGCTGGTAATGTTTTACAAAATCCCAGCCGTGTCGGCCCGTACTTTTCCGTGGGGACATTATATACGTCTATAATTTTATATATCCTAACCTAAGGCAACCTAACATCTCGAATGTAGTATTTCACAACATTCCTGGCGGGTCGGCCCACTTCTCGGTGGGAACATTATTTACGTCTATAACGTAATATAACCTAACCTAACCCATCTAGACCCTCGCTGGTAATGTTTTACAAAATCCCGGTCGTGTCGGCCCGTACTTCTCCGTGGGGACATTATATACGTCTAGAACGTTATATATCCTAACCTAAGGGAACCTAACATCTCGGATGTAGTATTTCACAACATTCCTGGCGGGTCGGCCCCACTTCTCGGTGGGCACATTATATACGTCTATATCGTAATATAACCTAACATAACCCATCTAGATACTCGCTGTTAATGTTTTACAAAATCCCGATCGTGTCGGCCCGTACGTTTCCGTGGGGACATTACACACGTCTATAGTTTTATATATCCTAACCTAAGGCAACTTAAAATCTTGAATGTAGTATTTTCCAACATTCCTGGCGGGCGGCCCCTACTTCTCGGTGGGCACATTATATACGTCTATATCGTAATATAACCTAACCTAACCCATATAGACCCTCGCTGGTAATGTTTTACAGAATCCCGGTCGTGTCGTCTCGTACGTCTCGGTGCGGACATTATATACGTCTATAACGTTATATGTCCTAACCAAAGGGAACCTAACATCTCGGATGTAGTATTTCACAACATTCCTGGCGGGTCGGCCCCTACTTCTCGGTGGGCACATTATATACGTCTATATCGTAATATAACCTAACCTAACCCATCTAGACCCTCGCTGGTAATGTTTTACAGAATCCCGGTCGTGTCGTCTCGTACGTCTCGGTGGGAGCATTATATACGTGTATAACGTTATACATCCTAACCTAGGGGAACCTAACATCTCGGATGTAGTATTTCACAACATTCGTGGCTGGTCGGCCCCACTTCTCGGTGGGCACATTATATACATCTATATCGTGATATAACCTAACCTAACCCATCTAGACCCTCGCTGGTAATGTTTTACAAAATCCCGGTCATGTAGGCCCGTACTTTTCCGTGGGGACATTTTATACGTCTATAATTTTATATATCCTAACCTAAGGGAACCTAACATCTCGGATGTAGTATTTTCCAACATTCCTGGCGGGTCGGCCCCTACTTCTCGGTGGGCACATTATATACGTCTATATCGTAATATAACCTAACCTAACCCATCCAGACCCTCGCTGGTAATGTTTTACAGAATCCCGGTCGTGTCGTCTCGTACGTCTCGGTGCGGATATTATATACGTCTATAACGTTATATATCCAAACCTAAGGGAACCTAACATCTCGGATGTAGTATTTCACAACATTCCTGGCGGGTCGGCCCCACTTCTCGGTGGGAACATTATATACGTTTATAACATAACATAACCTAACCTAACCCACCTAGCCCCTCGCTGGTAATGTTTTAGAAAATCCCAGTCGTGTCGGCCCGTACTTTTCCGTGGGGACATTATATACGTCTATAATTTTATATATCCTAACCTAAGGCAACTTAACATCTCGGATGTAGTATTTTCCAACATTCCTGGCGGGTCGGCCCCTACTTCTCGGTGGGCACATTATATACGTCTATAACGTAATATAACCTAACCTAAGCCACCTACACCCTCGCTGGTAATGTTTCACAGAATCCCGTTCGTGTCTTCCCGTACGTCTCGAAGCCGGACATTATATACGTCTATCAAGTTACATATCCTAACCTAAGGGAACCTAACATCTCGGATGTAGTATTTCACAACATTCCTTGCTGGTCGGCCCCACTTCTCGGTGGGAACATTATATACGTCTATATCGTAATATAACCTAACCTAACCCATCTAGACCCTCGCTGGTAATGTTTTACAGAATCCCGGTCGTGTCGCCTCGTACGTCTCGGTACGGACATTATATACGTCTATAACGTTATATATCCTAACCAAAGGCAGCTTAACATCTCGGATGTAGTATTTTCCAACATTCCTGGCGGGTCGGCCCCTACTTCTCGGTGGGCACATTATATACGTCTATATCGTAATATAACCTAACCTAACCCATCTAGACCCTCGCTGGTAATGTTTTACAAAATCCCGGTCATGTAGGCCCGTCCTTTTCCGTGGGGACATTTTATACGTCTATAATTTTATATATCCTAACCTAAGGGAACCTAACATCTCGGATGTAGTATTTTCCAACATTCCTGGCGGGTCGGACCCTACTTCTCGGTGGGCACATTATATACTTCTATATCGTAATATAACCTAACCTAACCCATCTAGACCCTCGCTGTTAATGTTTTACAAAATCCCGGTCGTGTCGGCCCGTACTTTTCCGTGGGCACATTATATACGTCTATAATTTTATATATCCTAACCTAAGGCAACATAACATCTCGAATGTAGTATTTTCCAACATTCCTGGCGCGTCGGCCCCTACTTCTAGGTCGGCACATTATATACGTCTATATCGTAATATAACCTAACCTAACCCATCTAGACCCTCGCTGGTAATGTTTTACAGAATCCCGGTCGTGTCGGCCCGTACTTCTCCGTGGGGACATTATATACGTCTATATCGTTATACATCCTAACCTAAGGCAACCTAACATCTCGGATGTAGTATTTTCCAACATTCCTGGCGGGGCGGCCCCTACTTCTCGGTGGGAACATTATTTACGTTTATAACATAACATAACCTAACCTAACCCATCTAGCCCCTCGCTGGTAATGTTTTACAAAATCCCAGTCGTGTCGGCCCGTACTTTTCCGTGGGGACATTATATACGTCTATAATTTTATATATCCTAACCTAAGGGAACCTAACATCTCGGATGTAGTATTTCACAACATTCCTGGCTGGTCGGCCCCACTTCTCGGTGGGAACATTATATACGTCTATATCGTAATATAACCTAACCTAAGACACCTACACCCTCGCTGGTAATGTATCACAGAATCCCGTTCGTGTCTTCCCGTACGTCTCGAAGCCGGACATTACATACGTCTGTAACGTTATATATCCTAACCAAAGGCAACTTAACATCTCGGATGTAGTATTTTCCAACATTCCTGGCGGGTCGGCCCCTACTTCTCGGTGGGCACATTATATACGTCTGTAACGTAATATAACCTAACCTAACCCATCTAGACCCCCGCTGGTAATGTTTTACAAAATCCCGGTCATGTAGGCCCGTACTTTTCCGTGGGGACATTTTATACGTCTATAATTTTATATATCCTAACCTAAGGGAACCTAACATCTCGGATGTAGTATTTTCCAACATTCCTGGCGGGTCGGACCCTACTTCTCGGTGGGCACATTATATACTTCTATATCGTAATATAACCTAACCTAACCCATCTAGACCCTCGCTGTTAATGTTTTACAAAATCCCGGTCGTGTCGGCCCGTACTTTTCCGTGGGGACATTATATACGTCTATAATTTTATATATCCTAACCTAAGGCAACATAACATCTCGAATGTAGTATTTTCCAACATTCCTGGCGCGTCGGCCCCTACTTCTAGATCGGCACATTATATACGTCTATATCGTAATATAACCTAACCTAACCCATCTAGCCCCTAGCTGGTAATGTTTTACGGAATCCCGGTCGTGTCGGCCCGTTCTTCTCGGTGGGGACATTATATACGTCTATAACGTTATATACCCTAACCTAAGGGAACCTAACATCTCGGATGCAGTATTTCACAACATTCCTGGCGGGTCGGCGCAAATTCTCGGTGGGAACATTATATACGTCTATAACGCAATATAACCTAACGTAACCCATCTAGACCCTCGCTGGTAGTGTCTTACAAAATCCCGGTCATGTAGGCCCGTACTTTTCCGTGGGAACATTTTATACGTCTATAATTTTATATATCCTAACCTAAGGGAACCTAACATCTCGGATGTAGTATTTTCCAACATTCCTGGCGCGTCGGCCCCTACTTCTCGGTGGGCACATTATATACGTCTATATCGTAATATAACCTAACCTAACCCATCTAGATCCTCGCTGTTAATGTTTTACAAAATCCCGATCGTGTCGGCCCGTACTTTTCCGTGGGGACATTATACACGTCTATAGTTTTATATATCCTAACCTAAGGCAACTTAAAATCTTGAATGTAGTATTTTCCAACATTCCTGGCGGGCGGCCCCTACTTCTCGGTGGGCACATTATATACGTCTATATCGTAATATAACCTAACCTAACCCATATAGACCCTCGCTGGTAATGTTTTACAGAATCCCGGTCGTGTCGTCTCGTACGTCTCGGTGCGGACATTATATACGTCTATAACGTTATATGTCCTAACCTAAGGGAACCTAACATCTCGGATGTAGTATTTCACAACATTCCTGGCGGGTCGGCCCCTACTTCTCGGTGGGCACATTATATACGTCTATATCGTAATATAACCTAACCTAACCCATCTAGACCCTCGCTGGTAATGTTTTACAGAATCCCGGTCGTGTCGTCTCGTACGTCTCGGTGCGGACATTATATACGTCTATAACGTTATATGTCCTAACCTAAGGGAACCTAACATCTCGGATGTAGTATTTCACAACATTCCTGGCGGGTCGGCCCCTACTTCTCGGTGGGCACATTATATACGTCTATATCGTAATATAACCTAACCTAACCCATCTAGACCCTCGCTGGTAATGTTTTACAGAATCCCGGTCGTGTCGTCTCGTACGTCTCGGTGCGGATATTATATACATCTATAACGTTATATATCCTAACCTAAGGCAACCTAACATCTCGAATGTAGTATTTCACAACATTCCTCGCGGGTCGGCCGCACTTCTCGGTGGGAACATTATTTACGTCTATAACGTAATATAACCTAACCTAACCCATCTAGACCCTCGCTGGTAATGTTTTACAAAATCCCGGTCATGTAGGCCCGTACTTTTCCGTGGGGACATTTTATACGTCTATAATTTTATATATCCTAACCTAAGGGAACCTAACATCTCGGATGTAGTATTTTCCAACATTCCTGGCGGGTCGGACCCTACTTCTCGGTGGGCACATTATATACTTCTATATCGTAATATAACCTAACCTAACCCATCTAGACCCTCGCTGTTAATGTTTTACAAAATCCCGGTCGTGTCGGCCCGTACTTTTCCGTGGGGACATTATATACGTCTATAATTTTATATATCCTAACCTAAGGCAACATAACATCTCGAATGTAGTATTTTCCAACATTCCTGGCGCGTCGGCCCCTACTTCTAGGTCGGCACATTATATACGTCTATATCGTAATATAACCTAACCTAACCCATCTAGACCCTCGCTGGTAATGTTTTACAGAATCCCGGTCGTGTCGGCCCGTACTTCTCCGTGGGGACATTATATACGTCTATATCGTTATACATCCTAACCTAAGGCAACCTAACATCTCGGATGTAGTATTTTCCAACATTCCTGGCGGGGCGGCCCCTACTTCTCGGTGGGAACATTATTTACGTCTATAACGTAATACAACCTAACCTAACCCATCTAGACCCTCGCTGGTAATGTATTACAAAATCCCGGTCGTGTCGGCCCGTACTTCTCCGTGGGGACATTATATACGTCTATGTCGTTATATATCCTAACCTAAGGCAACTTAACATCTCCGATGTAGTATTTTCCAACATTCCTGGCGGGCCGGCCCCTACTTCTCGGTGGGCACATTATATACGTCTATAACGTAATATAACCTAACCTAACCCATTTAGCCCCTAGCTGGGAATGTTTTACAAAATCCCGGTCGTGTCGGCCCGTACTTCTCCGTGGGGGCATTATATACGTCTATAACGTTATATATCCTAACCAAAGGCAACTTAACATCTCGGATGTAGTATTTTCCAACATTCCTGGCGGGTCGGACCCTACTTCTCGGTGGGCACATTATTTACGTCTATAACGTAATATAACCTAACCTAACCCATCTAGACCCTCGCTGGTAATGTTTTACAAAATCCCGGTCGTGTCGGCCCGTACTTCTCGGTGGGGACATTATATACGTCTATAACGTTATATACCCTAACCTAAGGGAACCTAACATCTCGGATGCAGTATTTCACAACATTCCTGGCGGGTCGGCGCCAATTCTCGGTGGGAACATTATATATGTCTATAACGCAATATAACCTAACATAACCCATCTAGCCCCTAGCTGGTAATGTTTTACAGAATCCCGGTCGTGTCGGCCCGTTCTTCTCGGTGGGGACATTATATACGTCTATAACGTTATATATCCTAACCTAAGGGAACCCAGCATCTCGGATGTAGTATTTCACAACATTCCTGGCTGGTCGGCCCCACTTCTCGGTGGGAATATTATATACGTTTATAACGTAGTATAACCTAACCTAACCCATCTAGCCCCTCGCTTGTAATGTTTTACAGAATCCCGGTCGTGTCGTCCCGTACGTCTCGGTGCGGACATTATATACGTCTATAACGTTATATACCCTAACCTAAGGGAACCTAACATCTCGGATGCAGTATTTCACAACATTCCTGGCGGGTCGGCGCAAATGCTCGGTGGGAACATTATATACGTTTATAACATAACATAACCTAACCTAACCCATCTAGCCCCTCGCTGGTAATGTTTTACAAAATCCCAGTCGTGTCGGCCCGTACTTTTCCGTGGGGACATTATATACGTCTATAATTTTATATATCCTAACCTAAGGGAACCTAACATCTCGGATGTAGTATTTCACAACATTCCTGGCTGGTCGGCCCCACTTCTCGGTGGGAACATTATATACGTCTATATCGTAATATAACCTAACCTAAGACACCTACACCCTCGCTGGTAATGTATCACAGAATCCCGTTCGTGTCTTCCCGTACGTCTCGAAGCCGGACATTACATACGTCTGTAACGTTATATATCCTAACCAAAGGCAACTTAACATCTCGGATGTAGTATTTTCCAACATTCCTGGCGGGTCGGCCCCTACTTCTCGGTGGGCACATTATATACGTCTGTAACGTAATATAACCTAACCTAAGCCACCTACACCCTCGCTTGTAATGTTTCACAGAATCCCGTTCGTGTCTTCCCGTACGTCTCGAAGCCGGACATTATATACGTCTATAAAGTTATATATCCTAACCTAAGGCAACCTAACATCTCGAATGTAGTATTTCACAACATTCCTCGCGGGTCGGCCGCACTTCTCGGTGGGAACATTATTTACGTCTATAACGTAATATAACCTAACCTAACCCATCTAGACCCTCGCTGGTAATGTTTTACAAAATCCCGGTCATGTAGGCCCGTACTTTTCCGTGGGGACATTTTATACGTCTATAATTTTATATATCCTAACCTAAGGGAACCTAACATCTCGGATGTAGTATTTTCCAACAGTCCTGGCGGGTCGGACCCTACTTCTCGGTGGGCACATTATATACTTCTATATCGTAATATAACCTAACCTAACCCATCTAGACCCTCGCTGTTAATGTTTTACAAAATCCCGGTCGTGTCGGCCCGTACTTTTCCGTGGGGACATTATATACGTCTATAATTTTATATATCCTAACCTAAGGCAACATAACATCTCGAATGTAGTATTTTCCAACATTCCTGGCGCGTCGGCCCCTACTTCTAGATCGGCACATTATATACGTCTATATCGTAATATAACCTAACCTAACCCATCTAGCCCCTAGCTGGTAATGTTTTACGGAATCCCGGTCGTGTCGGCCCGTTCTTCTCGGTGGGGACATTATATACGTCTATAACGTTATATACCCTAACCTAAGGGAACCTAACATCTCGGATGCAGTATTTCACAACATTCCTGGCGGGTCGGCGCAAATTCTCGGTGGGAACATTATATACGTCTATAACGCAATATAACCTAACTTAACCCATCTAGACCCTCGCTGGTAGTGTCTTACAAAATCCCGGTCATGTAGGCCCGTACTTTTCCGTGGGAACATTTTATACGTCTATAATTTTATATATCCTAACCTAAGGGAACCTAACATCTCGGATGTAGTATTTTCCAACATTCCTGGCGCGTCGGCCCCTACTTCTCGGTGGGCACATTATATACGTCTGTAACGTAATATAACCTAACCTAAGCCACCTACACCCTCGCTGGTAATGTTTCACAGAATCCCGTTCGTGTCTTCCCGTACGTCTCGAAGCCGGACATTATATACGTCTATCAAGTTATATAACCTAACCTAAGGCAACCTAACATCTCGAATGTAGTATTTCACAACATTCCTGGCGGGTCGGCCCCACTTCTCGGTGGGAACGTTATTTACTTCTATATCGTAATATAACCTAACCTAACCCATCTAGACCCTCGCTGTTAATGTTTTACAAAATCCCGGTCGTGTCGGCCCGTACTTTTCCGTGGGGACATTATATACGTCTATAATTTTATATATCCTAACCTAAGGCAACATAACATCTCGAATGTAGTATTTTCCAACATTCCTGGCGCGTCGGCCCCTACTTCTAGGTCGGCACATTATATACGTCTATATCGTAATATAACCTAACCTAACCCATCTAGACCCTCGCTGGTAATGTTTTACAGAATCCCGGTCGTGTCGGCCCGTACATCTCCGTGGGGACATTATATACGTCTATATCGTTATACATCCTAACCTAAGGCAACCTAACATCTCGGATGTAGTATTTTCCAACATTCCTGGCGGGGCGGCCCCTACTTCTCGGTGGGAACATTATTTACGTCTATAACGTAATACAACCTAACCTAACCCATCTAGACCCTCGCTGGTAATGTATTACAAAATCCCGGTCGTGTCGGCCCGTACTTCTCCGTGGGGACATTATATACGTCTATGTCGTTATATATCCTAACCTAAGGCAACTTAACATCTCCGATGTAGTATTTTCCAACATTCCTGGCGGGCCGGCCCCTACTTCTCGGTGGGCACATTATATACGTCTATAACGTAATATAACCTAACCTAACCCATTTAGCCCCTAGCTGGGAATGTTTTACAAAATCCCGGTCGTGTCGGCCCGTACTTCTCCGTGGGGGCATTATATACGTCTATAACGTTATATATCCTAACCAAAGGCAACTTAACATCTCGGATGTAGTATTTTCCAACATTCCTGGCGGGTCGGACCCTACTTCTCGGTGGGCACATTATTTACGTCTATAACGTAATATAACCTAACATAACCCATCTAGACCCTCGCTGGTAATGTTTTACAAAATCCCGGTCGTGTCGGCCCGTACTTCTCGGTGGGGACATTATATACGTCTATAACGTTATATACCCTAACCTAAGGGAACCTAACATCTCGGATGCAGTATTTCACAACATTCCTGGCGGGTCGGCGCCAATTCTCGGTGGGAACATTATATATGTCTATAACGCAATATAACCTAACATAACCCATCTAGCCCCTAGCTGGTAATGTTTTACAGAATCCCGGTCGTGTCGGCCCGTTCTTCTCGGTGGGGACATTATATACGTCTATAACGTTATATATCCTAACCTAAGGGAACCTAACATCTCGGATGTAGTATTTCACAACATTCCTGGCTGGTCGGCCCCACTTCTCGGTGGGAATATTATATACGTTTATAACGTAGTATAACCTAACCTAACCCATCTAGCCCCTCGCTTGTAATGTTTTACAGAATCCCGGTCGTGTCGTCCCGTACGTCTCGGTGCGGACATTATATACGTCTATAACGTTATATACCCTAACCTAAGGGAACCTAACATCTCGGATGCTGTATTTCACAACATTCCTGGCGGGTCGGCGCAAATGCTCGGTGGGAACATTATATACGTTTATAACATAACATAACCTAACCTAACCCATCTAGCCCCTCGCTGGTAATGTTTTACAAAATCCCAGTCGTGTCGGCCCGTACTTTTCCGTGGGGACATTATATACGTCTATAATTTTATATATCCTAACCTAAGGGAACCTAACATCTCGGATGTAGTATTTCACAACATTCCTGGCTGGTCGGCCCCACTTCTCGGTGGGAACATTATATACGTCTATATCGTAATATAACCTAACCTAAGACACCTACACCCTCGCTGGTAATGTATCACAGAATCCCGTTCGTGTCTTCCCGTACGTCTCGAAGCCGGACATTACATACGTCTGTAACGTTATATATCCTAACCAAAGGCAACTTAACATCTCGGATGTAGTATTTTCCAACATTCCTGGCGGGTCGGCCCCTACTTCTCGGTGGGCACATTATATACGTCTGTAACGTAATATAACCTAACCTAAGCCACCTACACCCTCGCTTGTAATGTTTCACAGAATCCCGTTCGTGTCTTCCCGTACGTCTCGAAGCCGGACATTATATACGTCTATAAAGTTATATATCCTAACCTAAGGCAACCTAACATCTCGAATGTAGTATTTCACAACATTCCTCGCGGGTCGGCCGCACTTCTCGGTGGGAACATTATTTACGTCTATAACGTAATATAACCTAACCTAACCCATCTAGACCCTCGCTGGTAATGTTTTACAAAATCCCGGTCATGTAGGCCCGTACTTTTCCGTGGGGACATTTTATACGTCTATAATTTTATATATCCTAACCTAAGGGAACCTAACATCTCGGATGTAGTATTTTCCAACATTCCTGGCGGGTCGGACCCTACTTCTCGGTGGGCACATTATATACTTCTATATCGTAATATAACCTAACCTAACCCATCTAGACCCTCGCTGTTAATGTTTTACAAAATCCCGGTCGTGTCGGCCCGTACTTTTCCGTGGGGACATTATATACGTCTATAATTTTATATATCCTAACCTAAGGCAACATAACATCTCGAATGTAGTATTTTCCAACATTCCTGGCGCGTCGGCCCCTACTTCTAGATCGGCACATTATATACGTCTATATCGTAATATAACCTAACCTAACCCATCTAGCCCCTAGCTGGTAATGTTTTACGGAATCCCGGTCGTGTCGGCCCGTTCTTCTCGGTGGGGACATTATATACGTCTATAACGTTATATACCCTAACCTAAGGGAACCTAACATCTCGGATGCAGTATTTCACAACATTCCTGGCGGGTCGGCGCAAATTCTCGGTGGGAACATTATATACGTCTATAACGCAATATAACCTAACTTAACCCATCTAGACCCTCGCTGGTAGTGTCTTACAAAATCCCGGTCATGTAGGCCCGTACTTTTCCGTGGGAACATTTTATACGTCTATAATTTTATATATCCTAACCTAAGGGAACCTAACATCTCGGATGTAGTATTTTCCAACATTCCTGGCGCGTCGGCCCCTACTTCTCGGTGGGCACATTATATACGTCTGTAACGTAATATAACCTAACCTAAGCCACCTACACCCTCGCTGGTAATGTTTCACAGAATCCCGTTCGTGTCTTCTCGTACGTCTCGAAGCCGGACATTATATACGTCTATCAAGTTATATAACCTAACCTAAGGCAACCTAACATCTCGAATGTAGTATTTCACAACATTCCTGGCGGGTCGGCCCCACTTCTCGGTGGGAACGTTATTTACTTCTATATCGTAATATAACCTAACCTAACCCATCTAGACCCTCGCTGTTAATGTTTTACAAAATCCCGGTCGTGTCGGCCCGTACTTTTCCGTGGGGACATTATATACGTCTATAATTTTATATATCCTAACCTAAGGCAACATAACATCTCGAATGTAGTATTTTCCAACATTCCTGGCGCGTCGGCCCCTACTTCTAGGTCGGCACATTATATACGTCTATATCGTAATATAACCTAACCTAACCCATCTAGACCCTCGCTGGTAATGTTTTACAGAATCCCGGTCGTGTCGGCCCGTACATCTCCGTGGGGACATTATATACGTCTATATCGTTATACATCCTAACCTAAGGCAACCTAACATCTCGGATGTAGTATTTTCCAACATTCCTGGCGGGGCGGCCCCTACTTCTCGGTGGGAACATTATTTACGTCTATAACGTAATACAACCTAACCTAACCCATCTAGACCCTCGCTGGTAATGTATTACAAAATCCCGGTCGTGTCGGCCCGTACTTCTCCGTGGGGACATTATATACGTCTATGTCGTTATATATCCTAACCTAAGGCAACTTAACATCTCCGATGTAGTATTTTCCAACATTCCTGGCGGGCCGGCCCCTACTTCTCGGTGGGCACATTATATACGTCTATAACGTAATATAACCTAACCTAACCCATTTAGCCCCTAGCTGGGAATGTTTTACAAAATCCCGGTCGTGTCGGCCCGTACTTCTCCGTGGGGGCATTATATACGTCTATAACGTTATATATCCTAACCAAAGGCAACTTAACATCTCGGATGTAGTATTTTCCAACATTCCTGGCGGGTCGGACCCTACTTCTCGGTGGGCACATTATTTACGTCTATAACGTAATATAACCTAACCTAACCCATCTAGACCCTCGCTGGTAATGTTTTACAAAATCCCGGTCGTGTCGGCCCGTACTTCTCGGTGGGGACATTATATACGTCTATAACGTTATATACCCTAACCTAAGGGAACCTAACATCTCGGATGCAGTATTTCACAACATTCCTGGCGGGTCGGCGCCAATTCTCGGTGGGAACATTATATATGTCTATAACGCAATATAACCTAACATAACCCATCTAGCCCCTAGCTGGTAATGTTTTACAGAATCCCGGTCGTGTCGGCCCGTTCTTCTCGGTGGGGACATTATATACGTCTATAACGTTATATATCCTAACCTAAGGGAACCTAACATCTCGGATGTAGTATTTCACAACATTCCTGGCTGGTCGGCCCCACTTCTCGGTGGGAATATTATATACGTTTATAACGTAGTATAACCTAACCTAACCCATCTAGCCCCTCGCTTGTAATGTTTTACAGAATCCCGGTCGTGTCGTCCCGTACGTCTCGGTGCGGACATTATATACGTCCATAACGTTATATACCCTAACCTAAGGGAACCTAACATCTCGGATGCAGTATTTCACAACATTCCTGGCGGGTCGGCGCAAATGCTCGGTGGGAACATTATATACGTTTATAACATAACATAACCTAACCTAACCCATCTAGCCCCTCGCTGGTAATGTTTTACAAAATCCCAGTCGTGTCGGACCGTACTTTTCCGTGGGGACATTATATACGTCTATAATTTTATATATCCTAACCTAAGGGAACCTAACATCTCGGATGTAGTATTTCACAACATTCCTGGCTGGTCGGCCCCACTTCTCGGTGGGAACATTATATACGTCTATATCGTAATATAACCTAACCTAAGACACCTACACCCTCGCTGGTAATGTTTCACAGAATCCCGTTCGTGTCTTCCCGTACGTCTCGAAGCCGGACATTACATACGTCTGTAACGTTATATATCCTAACCAAAGGCAACTTAACATCTCGGATGTAGTATTTTCCAACATTCCTGGCGGGTCGGCCCCTACTTCTCGGTGGGCACATTATATACGTCTGTAACGTAATATAACCTAACCTAAGCCACCTACACCCTCGCTTGTAATGTTTCACAGAATCCCGTTCGTGTCTTCCCGTACGTCTCGAAGCCGGACATTATATACGTCTATAAAGTTATATATCCTAACCTAAGGCAACCTAACATCTCGAATGTAGTATTTCACAACATTCCTGGCGGGTCGGCCCACTTCTCGGTGGGAACATTATTTACGTCTATAACGTAATATAACCTAACCTAACCCATCTAGACCCTCGCTGGTAATGTTTTACAAAATCCCGGTCGTGTCGGCCCGTACTTCACCGTGGGGACATTATATACGTCTATAACGTTATATATCCTAACCTAAGGGAACCTAACATCTCGGATGTAGTATTTCACAACATTCCTGGCGGGTCGGCCCCACTTCTCGGTGGGAACATTATATACGTTTACAACATAATATAACCTAACCTAACCCATCTAGCCCCTCGCTGGTAATGTTTTACAAAATCCCAGTCGTGTCGGCCCGTACTTTCCGTGGGGACATTATATACGTCTATAATTTTATATATCCTAACCTAAGGCAACATAACATCTCGAATGTAGTATTTTCCAACATTCCTGGCGCGTCGGCCCCTACTTCTCGGTGGGCACATTATATACGTCTATATCGTAATATAACCTAACCTATCCCATCTAGATCCTCGCTGTTAATGTTTTACAAAATCCCGATCGTGTCGGCCCGTACTTTTCCGCGGGGACATTATACACGTCTATAGTTTTATATATCCTAACCTAAGGCAACTTAAAATCTTGAATGTAGTATTTTCCAACATTCCTGGCGGGCGGCCCCTACTTCTCGGTGGGCACATTATATACGTCTATATCGTAATATAACCTAACCTAACCCATATAGACCCTCGCTGGTAATGTTTTACAGAATCCCGGTCGTGTCGTCTCGTACGTCTCGGTGCGGACATTATATACGTCTATAACGTTATATGTCCTAACCTAAGGGAACCTAACATCTCGGATGTAGTATTTCACAACATTCCTGGCGGGTCGGCCCCTACTTCTCGGTGGGCACATTATATACGTCTATATCGTAATATAACCTAACCTAACCCATCTAGACCCTCGCTGGTAATGTTTTACAAAATCCCGGTCATGTAGGCCCGTACTTTTCCGTGGGGACATTTTATACGTCTATAATTTTATATATCCTAACCTAAGGGAACCTAACATCTCGGATGTAGTATTTTCCAACATTCCTGGCGGGTCGGACCCTACTTCTCGGTGGGCACATTATATACTTCTATATCGTAATATAACCTAACCTAACCCATCTAGACCCTCGCTGTTAATGTTTTACAAAATCCCGGTCGTGTCGGCCCGTACTTTTCCGTGGGGACATTATATACGTCTATAATTTTATATATCCTAACCTAAGGCAACATAACATCTCGAATGTAGTATTTTCCAACATTCCTGGCGCGTCGGCCCCTACTTCTAGGTCGGCACATTATATACGTCTATATCGTAATATAACCTAACCTAACCCATCTAGCCCCTAGCTGGTAATGTTTTACGGAATCCCGGTCGTGTCGGCCCGTTCTTCTCGGTGGGGACATTATATACGTCTATAACGTTATATACCCTAACCTAAGGGAACCTAACATCTCGGATGCAGTATTTCACAACATTCCTGGCGGGTCGGCGCAAATTCTCGGTGGGAACATTATATACGTCTATAACGCAATATAACCTAACTTAACCCATCTAGACCCTCGCTGGTAGTGTCTTACAAAATCCCGGTCATGTAGGCCCGTACTTTTCCGTGGGGACATTTTATACGTCTATAATTTTATATATCCTAACCTAAGGGAACCTAACATCTCGGATGTAGTATTTTCCAACATTCCTGGCGGGTCGGCCCCTACTTCTCGGTGGGCACATTATATACGTCTATAACGTAATATAACCTAACCTAACCCATTTAGCCCCTAGCTGGGAATGTTTTACAAAATCCCGGTTGTGTCGGCCGGTACTTCTCCGTGGGGGCATTATATACGTCTATAACGTTATATAACCTAACCAAAGGCAACTTAACATCTCGGATGTAGTATTTTCCAACATTCCTGGCGGGTCGGACCCTACTTCTCGGTGGGCACATTATTTACGTCTATAACGTAGTATAACCTAACCTAACCCATCTAGCCCCTCGCTTGTAATGTTTTACAGAATCCCGGTCGTGTCGTCCCGTACGTCTCGGTGCGGACATTATATACGTCTATAACGTTATATACCCTAACCTAAGGGAACCTAACATCTCGGATGCAGTATTTCACAACATTCCTGGCGGGTCGGCGCAAATGCTCGGTGGGAACATTATATACGTTTATAACATAACATAACCTAACCTAACCCATCTAGCCCCTCGCTGGTAATGTTTTACAAAATCCCAGTCGTGTCGGACCGTACTTTTCCGTGGGGACATTATATACGTCTATAATTTTATATATCCTAACCTAAGGGAACCTAACATCTCGGATGTAGTATTTCACAACATTCCTGGCTGGTCGGCCCCACTTCTCGGTGGGAACATTATATACGTCTATATCGTAATATAACCTAACCTAAGACACCTACACCCTCGCTGGTAATGTTTCACAGAATCCCGTTCGTGTCTTCCCGTACGTCTCGAAGCCGGACATTACATACGTCTGTAACGTTATATATCCTAACCAAAGGCAACTTAACATCTCGGATGTAGTATTTTCCAACATTCCTGGCGGGTCGGCCCCTACTTCTCGGTGGGCACATTATATACGTCTGTAACGTAATATAACCTAACCTAAGCCACCTACACCCTCGCTTGTAATGTTTCACAGAATCCCGTTCGTGTCTTCCCGTACGTCTCGAAGCCGGACATTATATACGTCTATAAAGTTATATATCCTAACCTAAGGCAACCTAACATCTCGAATGTAGTATTTCACAACATTCCTGGCGGGTCGGCCCACTTCTCGGTGGGAACATTATTTACGTCTATAACGTAATATAACCTAACCTAACCCATCTAGACCCTCGCTGGTAATGTTTTACAAAATCCCGGTCGTGTCGGCCCGTACTTCACCGTGGGGACATTATATACGTCTATAACGTTATATATCCTAACCTAAGGGAACCTAACATCTCGGATGTAGTATTTCACAACATTCCTGGCGGGTCGGCCCCACTTCTCGGTGGGAACATTATATACGTTTACAACATAATATAACCTAACCTAACCCATCTAGCCCCTCGCTGGTAATGTTTTACAAAATCCCAGTCGTGTCGGCCCGTACTTTCCGTGGGGACATTATATACGTCTATAATTTTATATATCCTAACCTAAGGCAACATAACATCTCGAATGTAGTATTTTCCAACATTCCTGGCGCGTCGGCCCCTACTTCTCGGTGGGCACATTATATACGTCTATATCGTAATATAACCTAACCTATCCCATCTAGATCCTCGCTGTTAATGTTTTACAAAATCCCGATCGTGTCGGCCCGTACTTTTCCGTGGGGACATTATACACGTCTATAGTTTTATATATCCTAACCTAAGGCAACTTAAAATCTTGAATGTAGTATTTTCCAACATTCCTGGCGGGCGGCCCCTACTTCTCGGTGGGCACATTATATACGTCTATATCGTAATATAACCTAACCTAACCCATATAGACCCTCGCTGGTAATGTTTTACAGAATCCCGGTCGTGTCGTCTCGTACGTCTCGGTGCGGACATTATATACGTCTATAACGTTATATGTCCTAACCTAAGGGAACCTAACATCTCGGATGTAGTATTTCACAACATTCCTGGCGGGTCGGCCCCTACTTCTCGGTGGGCACATTATATACGTCTATATCGTAATATAACCTAACCTAACCCATCTAGACCCTCGCTGGTAATGTTTTACAAAATCCCGGTCATGTAGGCCCGTACTTTTCCGTGGGGACATTTTATACGTCTATAATTTTATATATCCTAACCTAAGGGAACCTAACATCTCGGATGTAGTATTTTCCAACATTCCTGGCGGGTCGGACCCTACTTCTCGGTGGGCACATTATATACTTCTATATCGTAATATAACCTAACCTAACCCATCTAGACCCTCGCTGTTAATGTTTTACAAAATCCCGGTCGTGTCGGCCCGTACTTTTCCGTGGGGACATTATATACGTCTATAATTTTATATATCCTAACCTAAGGCAACATAACATCTCGAATGTAGTATTTTCCAACATTCCTGGCGCGTCGGCCCCTACTTCTAGGTCGGCACATTATATACGTCTATATCGTAATATAACCTAACCTAACCCATCTAGCCCCTAGCTGGTAATGTTTTACGGAATCCCGGTCGTGTCGGCCCGTTCTTCTCGGTGGGGACATTATATACGTCTATAACGTTATATACCCTAACCTAAGGGAACCTAACATCTCGGATGCAGTATTTCACAACATTCCTGGCGGGTCGGCGCAAATTCTCGGTGGGAACATTATATACGTCTATAACGCAATATAACCTAACTTAACCCATCTAGACCCTCGCTGGTAGTGTCTTACAAAATCCCGGTCATGTAGGCCCGTACTTTTCCGTGGGGACATTTTATACGTCTATAATTTTATATATCCTAACCTAAGGGAACCTAACATCTCGGATGTAGTATTTTCCAACATTCCTGGCGGGTCGGCCCCTACTTCTCGGTGGGCACATTATATACGTCTATAACGTAATATAACCTAACCTAACCCATTTAGCCCCTAGCTGGGAATGTTTTACAAAATCCCGGTCGTGTCGGCCGGTACTTCTCCGTGGGGGCATTATATACGTCTATAACGTTATATAACCTAACCAAAGGCAACTTAACATCTCGGATGTAGTATTTTCCAACATTCCTGGCGGGTCGGACCCTACTTCTCGGTGGGCACATTATTTACGTCTATAACGTAGTATAACCTAACCTAACCCATCTAGCCCCTCGCTTGTAATGTTTTACAGAATCCCGGTCGTGTCGTCCCGTACGTCTCGGTGCGGACATTATATACGTCTATAACGTTATATACCCTAACCTAAGGGAACCTAACATCTCGGATGCAGTATTTCACAACATTCCTGGCGGGTCGGCGCAAATGCTCGGTGGGAACATTATATACGTTTATAACATAACATAACCTAACCTAACCCATCTAGCCCCTCGCTGGTAATGTTTTACAAAATCCCAGTCGTGTCGGACCGTACTTTTCCGTGGGGACATTATATACGTCTATAATTTTATATATCCTAACCTAAGGGAACCTAACATCTCGGATGTAGTATTTCACAACATTCCTGGCTGGTCGGCCCCACTTCTCGGTGGGAACATTATATACGTCTATATCGTAATATAACCTAACCTAAGACACCTACACCCTCGCTGGTAATGTTTCACAGAATCCCGTTCGTGTCTTCCCGTACGTCTCGAAGCCGGACATTACATACGTCTGTAACGTTATATATCCTAACCAAAGGCAACTTAACATCTCGGATGTAGTATTTTCCAACATTCCTGGCGGGTCGGCCCCTACTTCTCGGTGGGCACATTATATACGTCTGTAACGTAATATAACCTAACCTAAGCCACCTACACCCTCGCTTGTAATGTTTCACAGAATCCCGTTCGTGTCTTCCCGTACGTCTCGAAGCCGGACATTATATACGTCTATAAAGTTATATATCCTAACCTAAGGCAACCTAACATCTCGAATGTAGTATTTCACAACATTCCTGGCGGGTCGGCCCACTTCTCGGTGGGAACATTATTTACGTCTATAACGTAATATAACCTAACCTAACCCATCTAGACCCTCGCTGGTAATGTTTTACAAAATCCCGGTCGTGTCGGCCCGTACTTCACCGTGGGGACATTATATACGTCTATAACGTTATATATCCTAACCTAAGGGAACCTAACATCTCGGATGTAGTATTTCACAACATTCCTGGCGGGTCGGCCCCACTTCTCGGTGGGAACATTATATACGTTTACAACATAATATAACCTAACCTAACCCATCTAGCCCCTCGCTGGTAATGTTTTACAAAATCCCAGTCGTGTCGGCCCGTACTTTCCGTGGGGACATTATATACGTCTATAATTTTATATATCCTAACCTAAGGCAACATAACATCTCGAATGTAGTATTTTCCAACATTCCTGGCGCGTCGGCCCCTACTTCTCGGTGGGCACATTATATACGTCTATATCGTAATATAACCTAACCTATCCCATCTAGATCCTCGCTGTTAATGTTTTACAAAATCCCGATCGTGTCGGCCCGTACTTTTCCGTGGGGACATTATACACGTCTATAGTTTTATATATCCTAACCTAAGGCAACTTAAAATCTTGAATGTAGTATTTTCCAACATTCCTGGCGGGCGGCCCCTACTTCTCGGTGGGCACATTATATACGTCTATATCGTAATATAACCTAACCTAACCCATATAGACCCTCGCTGGTAATGTTTTACAGAATCCCGGTCGTGTCGTCTCGTACGTCTCGGTGCGGACATTATATACGTCTATAACGTTATATGTCCTAACCTAAGGGAACCTAACATCTCGGATGTAGTATTTCACAACATTCCTGGCGGGTCGGCCCCTACTTCTCGGTGGGCACATTATATACGTCTATATCGTAATATAACCTAACCTAACCCATCTAGACCCTCGCTGGTAATGTTTTACAAAATCCCGGTCATGTAGGCCCGTACTTTTCCGTGGGGACATTTTATACGTCTATAATTTTATATGTCCTAACCTAAGGGAACCTAACATCTCGGATGTAGTATTTCACAACATTCCTGGCGGGTCGGCCCCTACTTCTCGGTGGGCACATTATATACGTCTATATCGTAATATAACCTAACCTAACCCATCTAGACCCTCGCTGGTAATGTTTTACAAAATCCCGGTCATGTAGGCCCGTACTTTTCCGTGGGGACATTTTATACGTCTATAATTTTATATATCCTAACCTAAGGGAACCTAACATCTCGGATGTAGTATTTTCCAACATTCCTGGCGGGTCGGACCCTACTTCTCGGTGGGCACATTATATACTTCTATATCGTAATATAACCTAACCTAACCCATCTAGACCCTCGCTGTTAATGTTTTACAAAATCCCGGTCGTGTCGGCCCGTACTTTTCCGTGGGGGCATTATATACGTCTATAACGTTATATAACCTAACCAAAGGCAACTTAACATCTCGGATGTAGTATTTTCCAACATTCCTGGCGGGTCGGACCCTACTTCTCGGTGGGCACATTATTTACGTCTATAACGTAGTATAACCTAACCTAACCCATCTAGCCCCTCGCTTGTAATGTTTTACAGAATCCCGGTCGTGTCGTCCCGTACGTCTCGGTGCGGACATTATATACGTCTATAACGTTATATACCCTAACCTAAGGGAACCTAACATCTCGGATGCAGTATTTCACAACATTCCTGGCGGGTCGGCGCAAATGCTCGGTGGGAACATTATATACGTTTATAACATAACATAACCTAACCTAACCCATCTAGCCCCTCGCTGGTAATGTTTTACAAAATCCCAGTCGTGTCGGACCGTACTTTTCCGTGGGGACATTATATACGTCTATAATTTTATATATCCTAACCTAAGGGAACCTAACATCTCGGATGTAGTATTTCACAACATTCCTGGCTGGTCGGCCCCACTTCTCGGTGGGAACATTATATACGTCTATATCGTAATATAACCTAACCTAAGACACCTACACCCTCGCTGGTAATGTTTCACAGAATCCCGTTCGTGTCTTCCCGTACGTCTCGAAGCCGGACATTACATACGTCTGTAACGTTATATATCCTAACCAAAGGCAACTTAACATCTCGGATGTAGTATTTTCCAACATTCCTGGCGGGTCGGCCCCTACTTCTCGGTGGGCACATTATATACGTCTGTAACGTAATATAACCTAACCTAAGCCACCTACACCCTCGCTTGTAATGTTTCACAGAATCCCGTTCGTGTCTTCCCGTACGTCTCGAAGCCGGACATTATATACGTCTATAAAGTTATATATCCTAACCTAAGGCAACCTAACATCTCGAATGTAGTATTTCACAACATTCCTGGCGGGTCGGCCCACTTCTCGGTGGGAACATTATTTACGTCTATAACGTAATATAACCTAACCTAACCCATCTAGACCCTCGCTGGTAATGTTTTACAAAATCCCGGTCGTGTCGGCCCGTACTTCACCGTGGGGACATTATATACGTCTATAACGTTATATATCCTAACCTAAGGGAACCTAACATCTCGGATGTAGTATTTCACAACATTCCTGGCGGGTCGGCCCCACTTCTCGGTGGGAACATTATATACGTTTACAACATAATATAACCTAACCTAACCCATCTAGCCCCTCGCTGGTAATGTTTTACAAAATCCCAGTCGTGTCGGACCGTACTTTTCCGTGGGGACATTATATACGTCTATAATTTTATATATCCTAACCTAAGGGAACCTAACATCTCGGATGTAGTATTTCACAACATTCCTGGCTGGTCGGCCCCACTTCTCGGTGGGAACATTATATACGTCTATATCGTAATATAACCTAACCTAAGACACCTACACCCTCGCTGGTAATGTTTCACAGAATCCCGTTCGTGTCTTCCCGTACGTCTCGAAGCCGGACATTACATACGTCTGTAACGTTATATATCCTAACCAAAGGCAACTTAACATCTCGGATGTAGTATTTTCCAACATTCCTGGCGGGTCGGCCCCTACTTCTCGGTGGGCACATTATATACGTCTGTAACGTAATATAACCTAACCTAAGCCACCTACACCCTCGCTTGTAATGTTTCACAGAATCCCGTTCGTGTCTTCCCGTACGTCTCGAAGCCGGACATTATATACGTCTATAAAGTTATATATCCTAACCTAAGGCAACCTAACATCTCGAATGTAGTATTTCACAACATTCCTGGCGGGTCGGCCCACTTCTCGGTGGGAACATTATTTACGTCTATAACGTAATATAACCTAACCTAACCCATCTAGACCCTCGCTGGTAATGTTTTACAAAATCCCGGTCGTGTCGGCCCGTACTTCACCGTGGGGACATTATATACGTCTATAACGTTATATATCCTAACCTAAGGGAACCTAACATCTCGGATGTAGTATTTCACAACATTCCTGGCGGGTCGGCCCCACTTCTCGGTGGGAACATTATATACGTTTACAACATAATATAACCTAACCTAACCCATCTAGCCCCTCGCTGGTAATGTTTTACAAAATCCCAGTCGTGTCGGCCCGTACTTTCCGTGGGGACATTATATACGTCTATAATTTTATATATCCTAACCTAAGGCAACATAACATCTCGAATGTAGTATTTTCCAACATTCCTGGCGCGTCGGCCCCTACTTCTCGGTGGGCACATTATATACGTCTATATCGTAATATAACCTAACCTATCCCATCTAGATCCTCGCTGTTAATGTTTTACAAAATCCCGATCGTGTCGGCCCGTACTTTTCCGTGGGGACATTATACACGTCTATAGTTTTATATATCCTAACCTAAGGCAACTTAAAATCTTGAATGTAGTATTTTCCAACATTCCTGGCGGGCGGCCCCTACTTCTCGGTGGGCACATTATATACGTCTATATCGTAATATAACCTAACCTAACCCATATAGACCCTCGCTGGTAATGTTTTACAGAATCCCGGTCGTGTCGTCTCGTACGTCTCGGTGCGGACATTATATACGTCTATAACGTTATATGTCCTAACCTAAGGGAACCTAACATCTCGGATGTAGTATTTCACAACATTCCTGGCGGGTCGGCCCCTACTTCTCGGTGGGCACATTATATACGTCTATATCGTAATATAACCTAACCTAACCCATCTAGACCCTCGCTGGTAATGTTTTACAAAATCCCGGTCATGTAGGCCCGTACTTTTCCGTGGGGACATTTTATACGTCTATAATTTTATATGTCCTAACCTAAGGGAACCTAACATCTCGGATGTAGTATTTCACAACATTCCTGGCGGGTCGGCCCCTACTTCTCGGTGGGCACATTATATACGTCTATATCGTAATATAACCTAACCTAACCCATCTAGACCCTCGCTGGTAATGTTTTACAAAATCCCGGTCATGTAGGCCCGTACTTTTCCGTGGGGACATTTTATACGTCTATAATTTTATATATCCTAACCTAAGGGAACCTAACATCTCGGATGTAGTATTTTCCAACATTCCTGGCGGGTCGGACCCTACTTCTCGGTGGGCACATTATATACTTCTATATCGTAATATAACCTAACCTAACCCATCTAGACCCTCGCTGTTAATGTTTTACAAAATCCCGGTCGTGTCGGCCCGTACTTTTCCGTGGGGTCATTATATACGTCTATAATTTTATATATCCTAACCTAGGGCAACATAACATCTCGAATGTAGTATTTTCCAACATTCCTGGCGCGTCGGCCCCTACTTCTAGGTCGGCACATTATATACGTCTATATCGTAATATAACCTAACCTAACCCATCTAGCCCCTAGCTGGTAATGTTTTACGGAATCCCGGTCGTGTCGGCCCGTTCTTCTCGGTGGGGACATTATATACGTCTATAACGTTATATACCCTAACCTAAGGGAACCTAACATCTCGGATGCAGTATTTCACAACATTCCTGGCGGGTCGGCGCAAATTCTCGGTGGGAACATTATATACGTCTATAACGCAATATAACCTAACTTAACCCATCTAGACCCTCGCTGGTAGTGTCTTACAAAATCCCGGTCATGTAGGCCCGTACTTTTCCGTGGGGACATTTTATACGTCTATAATTTTATATATCCTAACCTAAGGGAACCTAACATCTCGGATGTAGTATTTTCCAACATTCCTGGCGGGTCGGCCCCTACTTCTCGGTGGGCACATTATATACGTCTGTAACGTAATATAACCTAACCTAAGCCACCTACACCCTCGCTGGTAATGTTTCACAGAATGCCGTTCGTGTCTTCCCGTACGTCTCGAAGCCGGACATTATATACGTCTATCAAGTTATATAACCTAACCTAAGGCAACCTAACATCTCGAATATAGTATTTCACAACATTCCTGGCGGGTCGGCCCCACTTCTCGGTGGGAACGTTATTTACTTCTATATCGTAATATAACCTAACCTAACCCATCTAGACCCTCGCTGTTAATGTTTTACAAAATCCCGGTCGTGTCGGCCCGTACTTTTCCGTGGGGACATTATATACGTCTATAATTTTATATATCCTAACCTAAGGCAACATAACATCTCGAATGTAGTATTTTCCAACATTCCTGGCGCGTCGGCCCCTACTTCTAGGTCGGCACATTATATACGTCTATATCGTAATATAACCTAACCTAACCCATCTAGACCCTCGCTGGTAATGTTTTACAGAATCCCGGTCGTGTCGGCCCGTACATCTCCGTGGGGACATTATATACGTCTATATCGTTATACATCCTAACCTAAGGCAACCTAACATCTCGGATGTAGTATTTTCCAACATTCCTGGCGGGGCGGCCCCTACTTCTCGGTGGGAACATTATTTACGTCTATAACGTAATACAACCTAACCTAACCCATCTAGACCCTCGCTGGTAATGTATTACAAAATCCCGGTCGTGTCGGCCCGTACTTCTCCGTGGGGACATTATATACGTCTATGTCGTTATATATCCTAACCTAAGGCAACTTAACATCTCCGATGTAGTATTTTCCAACATTCCTGGCGGGCCGGCCCCTACTTCTCGGTGGGCACATTATATACGTCTATAACGTAATATAACCTAACCTAACCCATTTAGCCCCTAGCTGGGAATGTTTTACAAAATCCCGGTCGTGTCGGCCCGTACTTCTCCGTGGGGGCATTATATACGTCTATAACGTTATATATCCTAACCAAAGGCAACTTAACATCTCGGATGTAGTATTTTCCAACATTCCTGGCGGGTCGGACCCTACTTCTCGGTGGGCACATTATTTACGTCTATAACGTAATATAACCTAACCTAACCCATCTAGACCCTCGCTGGTAATGTTTTACAAAATCCCGGTCGTGTCGGCCCGTACTTCTCGGTGGGGACATTATATACGTCTATAACGTTATATACCCTAACCTAAGGGAACCTAACATCTCGGATGCAGTATTTCACAACATTCCTGGCGGGTCGGCGCCAATTCTCGGTGGGAACATTATATATGTCTATAACGCAATATAACCTAACATAACCCATCTAGCCCCTAGCTGGTAATGTTTTACAGAATCCCGGTCGTGTCGGCCCGTTCTTCTCGGTGGGGACATTATATACGTCTATAACGTTATATATCCTAACCTAAGGGAACCTAACATCTCGGATGTAGTATTTCACAACATTCCTGGCTGGTCGGCCCCACTTCTCGGTGGGAATATTATATACGTTTATAACGTAGTATAACCTAACCTAACCCATCCAGCCCCTCGCTTGTAATGTTTTACAGAATCCCGGTCGTGTCGTCCCGTACGTCTCGGTGCGGACATTATATACGTCTATAACGTTATATACCCTAACCTAAGGGAACCTAACATCTCGGATGCAGTATTTCACAACATTCCTGGCGGGTCGGCGCAAATGCTCGGTGGGAACATTATATACGTTTATAACATAACATAACCTAACCTAACCCATCTAGCCCATCGCTGGTAATGTTTTACAAAATCCCAGTCGTGTCGGACCGTACTTTTCCGTGGGGACATTATATACGTCTATAATTTTATATATCCTAACCTAAGGGAACCTAACATCTCGGATGTAGTATTTCACAACATTCCTGGCTGGTCGGCCCCACTTCTCGGTGGGAACATTATATACGTCTATATCGTAATATAACCTAACCTAAGACACCTACACCCTCGCTGGTAATGTTTCACAGAATCCCGTTCGTGTCTTCCCGTACGTCTCGAAGCCGGACATTACATACGTCTGTAACGTTATATATCCTAACCAAAGGCAACTTAACATCTCGGATGTAGTATTTTCCAACATTCCTGGCGGGTCGGCCCCTACTTCTCGGTGGGCACATTATATACGTCTGTAACGTAATATAACCTAACCTAAGCCACCTACACCCTCACTTGTAATGTTTCACAGAATCCCGTTCGTGTCTTCCCGTACGTCTCGAAGCCGGACATTATATACGTCTATAAAGTTATATATCCTAACCTAAGGCAACCTAACATCTCGAATGTAGTATTTCACAACATTCCTGGCGGGTCGGCCCACTTCTCGGTGGGAACATTATTTACGTCTATGACGTAATATAACCTAGCCTAACCCATCTAGACCCTCGCTGGTAATGTTTTACAAAATCCCGGTCGTGTCGGCCCGTACTTCACCGTGGGGACATTATATACGTCTATAACGTTATATATCCTAACCTAAGGGAACCTAACATCTCGGATGTAGTATTTCACAACATTCCTGGCGGGTCGGCCCCACTTCTCGGTGGGAACATTATATACGTTTACAACATAATATAACCTAACCTAACCCATCTAGCCCCTGGCTGGTAATGTTTTACAAAATCCCAGTCGTGTCGGCCCGTACTTTCCGTGGGGACATTATATACGTCTATAATTTTATATATCCTAACCTAAGGCAACATAACATCTCGAATGTAGTATTTTCCAACATTCCTGGCGCGTCGGCCCCTACTTCTCGGTGGGCACATTATATACGTCTATATCGTAATATAACCTAACCTATCCCATCTAGATCCTCGCTGTTAATGTTTTACAAAATCCCGATCGTGTCGGCCCGTACTTTTCCGTGGGGACATTATACACGTCTATAGTTTTATATATCCTAACCTAAGGCAACTTAAAATCTTGAATGTAGTATTTTCCAACATTCCTGGCGGGCGGCCCCTACTTCTCGGTGGGCACATTATATACGTCTATATCGTAATATAACCTAACCTAACCCATATAGACCCTCGCTGGTAATGTTTTACAGAATCCCGGTCGTGTCGTCTCGTACGTCTCGGTGCGGACATTATATACGTCTATAACGTTATATGTCCTAACCTAAGGGAACCTAACATCTCGGATGTAGTATTTCACAACATTCCTGGCGGGTCGGCCCCTACTTCTCGGTGGGCACATTATATACGTCTATATCGTAATATAACCTAACCTAACCCATCTAGACCCTCGCTGGTAATGTTTTACAAAATCCCGGTCATGTAGGCCCGTACTTTTCCGTGGGGACATTTTATACGTCTATAATTTTATATATCCTAACCTAAGGGAACCTAACATCTCGGATGTAGTATTTTCCAACATTCCTGGCGGGTCGGCCCCTACTTCTCGGTGGGCACATTATATACGTCTGTAACGTAATATAACCTAACCTAAGCCACCTACACCCTCGCTGGTAATGTTTCACAGAATCCCGTTCGTGTCTTCCCGTACGTCTCGAAGCCGGACATTATATACGTCTATCAAGTTATATAACCTAACCTAAGGCAACCTAACATCTCGAATGTAGTATTTCACAACATTCCTGGCGGGTCGGCCCCACTTCTCGGTGGGAACGTTATTTACTTCTATATCGTAATATAACGTAACCTAACCCATCTAGACCCTCGCTGTTAATGTTTTACAAAATCCCGGTCGTGTCGGCCCGTACTTTTCCGTGGGGACATTATATACGTCTATAATTTTATATATCCTAACCTAAGGCAACATAACATCTCCAATGTAGTATTTTCCAACATTCCTGGCGCGTCGGCCCCTACTTCTAGGTCGGCACATTATATACGTCTATATCGTAATATAACCTAACCTAACCCATCTAGACCCTCGCTGGTAATGTTTTACAGAATCCCGGTCGTGTCGGCCCGTACTTCTCCGTGGGGATATTATATACGTCTATATCGTTATACATCCTAACCTAAGGCAACCTAACATCTCGGATGTAGTATTTTCCAACATTCCTGGCGGGCCGGCCCCTACTTCTCGGTGGGCACATTATATACGTCTATAACGTAATATAACCTAACCTAACCCATTTAGCCCCTAGCTGGGAATGTTTTACAAAATCCCGGTCGTGTCGGCCCGTACTTCTCCGTGGGGGCATTATATACGTCTATAACGTTATATATCCTAACCAAAGGCAACTTAACATCTCGGATGTAGTATTTTCCAACATTCCTGGCGGGTCGGACCCTACTTCTCGGTGGGCACATTATTTACGTCTATAACGTAATATAACCTAACCTAACCCATCTAGCCCCTAGCTGGTAATGTTTTACAGAATCCCGGTCGTGTCGGCCCGTTCTTCTCGGTGGGGACATTATATACGTCTATAACGTTATATATCCTAACCTAAGGGAACCTAACATCTCGGATGTAGTATTTCACAACATTCCTGGCTGGTCGGCCCCACTTCTCGGTGGGAATATTATATACGTTTATAACGTAGTATAACCTAACCTAACCCATCTAGCCCCTCGCTTGTAATGTTTTACAGAATCCCGGTCGTGTCGTCCCGTACGTCTCGGTGCGGACATTATATACGTCTATAACGTTATATACCCTAACCTAAGGGAACCTAACATCTCGGATGCAGTATTTCACAACATTCCTGGCGGGTCGGCGCAAATGCTCGGTGGGAACATTATATACGTTTATAACATAACATAACCTAACCTAACCCATCTAGCCCCTCGCTGGTAATGTTTTACAAAATCCCAGTCGTGTCGGACCGTACTTTTCCGTGGGGACATTATATACGTCTATAATTTTATATATCCTAACCTAAGGGAACCTAACATCTCGGATGTAGTATTTCACAACATTCCTGGCTGGTCGGCCCCACTTCTCGGTGGGAACATTATATACGTCTATATCGTAATATAACCTAACCTAAGACACCTACACCCTCGCTGGTAATGTTTCACAGAATCCCGTTCGTGTCTTCCCGTATGTCTCGAAGCCGGACATTACATACGTCTATAAAGTTATATATCCTAACCTAAGGCAACCTAACATCTCGAATATAGTATTTCACAACATTCCTGGCGGGTCGGCCCACTTCTCGGTGGGAACATTATTTACGTCTATAACGTAATATAACCTAACCTAACCCATCTAGACCCTCGCTGGTAATGTTTTACAAAATCCCGGTCGTGTCGGCCCGTACTTCACCGTGGGGACATTATATACGTCTATAACGTTATATATCCTAACCTAAGGGAACCTAACATCTCGGATGTAGTATTTCGCAACATTCCTGGCGGGTCGGCCCCACTTCTCGGTGGGAACATTATATACGTTTAGAACATAATATAACCTAACCTAACCCATCTAGCCCCTCGCTGGTAATGTTTTACAAAATCCCAGTCGTGTCGGCCCGTACTTTCCGTGGGGACATTATATACGTCTATAATTTTATATATCCTAACCTAAGGCAACATAACATCTCGAATGTAGTATTTTCCAACATTCCTGGCGCGTCGGCCCCTACTTCTCGGTGGGCACATTATATACGTCTATATCGTAATATAACCTAACCTATCCCATCTAGATCCTCGCTGTTAATGTTTTACAAAATCCCGATCGTGTCGGCCCGTACTTTTCCGTGGGGACATTATACACGTCTATAGTTTTATATATCCTAACCTAAGGCAACTTAAAATCTTGAATGTAGTATTTTCCAACATTCCTGGCGGGCGGCCCCTACTTCTCGGTGGGCACATTATATACGTCTATATCGTAATATAACCTAACCTAACCCATATAGACCCTCGCTGGTAATGTTTTACAGAATCCCGGTCGTGTCGTCTCGTACGTCTCGGTGCGGACATTATATACGTCTATAACGTTATATGTCCTAACCTAAGGGAACCTAACATCTCGGATGTAGTATTTCACAACATTCCTGGCGGGTCGGCCCCTACTTCTCGGTGGGCACATTATATACCTCTATATCGTAATATAACCTAACCTAACCCATCTAGACCCTCGCTGGTAATGTTTTACAAAATCCCGGTCATGTAGGCCCGTACTTTTCCGTGGGGACATTTTATACGTCTATAATTTTATATGTCCTAACCTAAGGGAACCTAACATCTCGGATGTAGTATTTCACAACATTCCTGGCGGGTCGGCCCCTACTTCTCGGTGGGCACATTATATACGTCTATATCGTAATATAACCTAACCTAACCCATCTAGACCCTCGCTGGTAATGTTTTACAAAATCCCGGTCATGTAGGCCCGTACTTTTCCGTGGGGACATTTTATACGTCTATAATTTTATATATCCTAACCTAAGGGAACCTAACACCTCGGATGTAGTATTTTCCAACATTCCTGGCGGGTCGGACCCTACTTCTCGGTGGGCACATTATATACTTCTATATCGTAATATAACCTAACCTAACCCATCTAGACCCTCGCTGTTAATGTTTTACAAAATCCCGGTCGTGTCGGCCCGTACTTTTCCGTGGGGACATTATATACGTCTATAATTTTATATATCCTAACCTAAGGCAACATAACATCTCGAATGTAGTATTTTCCAACATTCCTGGCGCGTCGGCCCCTACTTCTAGGTCGGCACAATATATACGTCTATATCGTAATATAACCTAACCCAACCCATCTAGCCCCTAGCTGGTAATGTTTTACGGAATCCCGGTCGTGTCGGCCCGTTCTTCTCGGTGGGGACATTATATACGTCTATAACGTTATATACCCTAACCTAAGGGAACCTAACATCTCGGATGCAGTATTTCACAACATTCCTGGCGGGTCGGCGCAAATTCTCGGTGGGAACATTATATACGTCTATAACGCAATATAACCTAACTTAACCCATCTAGACCCTCGCTGGTAGTGTCTTACAAAATCCCGGTCATGTAGGCCCGTACTTTTCCGTGGGGACATTTTATACGTCTATAATTTTATATATCCTAACCTAAGGGAACCTAACATCTCGGATGTAGTATTTTCCAACATTCCTGGCGGGTCGGCCCCTACTTCTCGGTGGGCACATTATATACGTCTGTAACGTAATATAACCTAACCTAAGCCACCTACACCCTCGCTGGTAATGTTTCACAGAATCCCGTTCGTGTCTTCCCGTACGTCTCGAAGCCGGACATTATATACGTCTATCAAGTTATATAACCTAACCTAAGGCAACCTAACATCTCGAATGTAGTATTTCACAACATTCCTGGCGGGTCGGCCCCACTTCTCGGTGGGAACGTTATTTACTTCTATATCGTAATATAACCTAACCTAACCCATCTAGACCCTCGCTGTTAATGTTTTACAAAATCCCGGTCGTGTCGGCCCGTACTTTTCCGTGGGGACATTATATACGTCTATAATTTTATATATCCTAACCTAAGGCAACATAACATCTCCAATGTAGTATTTTCCAACATTCCTGGCGCGTCGGCCCCTACTTCTAGGTCGGCACATTATATACGTCTATATCGTAATATAACCTAACCTAACCCATCTAGACCCTCGCTGGTAATGTTTTACAGAATCCCGGTCGTGTCGGCCCGTACTTCTCCGTGGGGATATTATATACGTCTATATCGTTATACATCCTAACCTAAGGCAACCTAACATCTCGGATGTAGTATTTTCCAACATTCCTGGCGGGCCGGCCCCTACTTCTCGGTGGGCACATTATATACGTCTATAACGTAATATAACCTAACCTAACCCATTTAGCCCCTAGCTGGGAATGTTTTACAAAATCCCGGTCGTGTCGGCCCGTACTTCTCCGTGGGGGCATTATATACGTCTATAACGTTATATATCCTAACCAAAGGCAACTTAACATCTCGGATGTAGTATTTTCCAACATTCCTGGCGGGTCGGACCCTACTTCTCGGTGGGCACATTATTTACGTCTATAACGTAATATAACCTAACCTAACCCATCTAGCCCCTAGCTGGTAATGTTTTACAGAATCCCGGTCGTGTCGGCCCGTTCTTCTCGGTGGGGACATTATATACGTCTATAACGTTATATATCCTAACCTAAGGGAACCTAACATCTCGGATGTAGTATTTCACAACATTCCTGGCTGGTCGGCCCCACTTCTCGGTGGGAATATTATATACGTTTATAACGTAGTATAACCTAACCTAACCCATCTAGCCCCTCGCTTGTAATGTTTTACAGAATCCCGGTCGTGTCGTCCCGTACGTCTCGGTGCGGACATTATATACGTCTATAACGTTATATACCCTAACCTAAGGGAACCTAACATCTCGGATGCAGTATTTCACAACATTCCTGGCGGGTCGGCGCAAATGCTCGGTGGGAACATTATATACGTTTATAACATAACATAACCTAACCTAACCCATCTAGCCCCTCGCTGGTAATGTTTTACAAAATCCCAGTCGTGTCGGACCGTACTTTTCCGTGGGGACATTATATACGTCTATAATTTTATATATCCTAACCTAAGGGAACCTAACATCTCGGATGTAGTATTTCACAACATTCCTGGCTGGTCGGCCCCACTTCTCGGTGGGAACATTATATACGTCTATATCGTAATATAACCTAACCTAAGACACCTACACCCTCGCTGGTAATGTTTCACAGAATCCCGTTCGTGTCTTCCCGTACGTCTCGAAGCCGGACATTACATACGTCTATAAAGTTATATATCCTAACCTAAGGCAACCTAACATCTCGAATATAGTATTTCACAACATTCCTGGCGGGTCGGCCCACTTCTCGGTGGGAACATTATTTACGTCTATAACGTAATATAACCTAACCTAACCCATCTAGACCCTCGCTGGTAATGTTTTACAAAATCCCGGTCGTGTCGGCCCGTACTTCACCGTGGGGACATTATATACGTCTATAACGTTATATATCCTAACCTAAGGGAACCTAACATCTCGGATGTAGTATTTCGCAACATTCCTGGCGGGTCGGCCCCACTTCTCGGTGGGAACATTATATACGTTTACAACATAATATAACCTAACCTAACCCATCTAGCCCCTCGCTGGTAATGTTTTACAAAATCCCAGTCGTGTCGGCCCGTACTTTCCGTGGGGACATTATATACGTCTATAATTTTATATATCCTAACCTAAGGCAACATAACATCTCGAATGTAGTATTTTCCAACATTCCTGGCGCGTCGGCCCCTACTTCTCGGTGGGCACATTATATACGTCTATATCGTAATATAACCTAACCTATCCCATCTAGATCCTCGCTGTTAATGTTTTACAAAATCCCGATCGTGTCGGCCCGTACTTTTCCGTGGGGACATTATACACGTCTATAGTTTTATATATCCTAACCTAAGGCAACTTAAAATCTTGAATGTAGTATTTTCCAACATTCCTGGCGGGCGGCCCCTACTTCTCGGTGGGCACATTATATACGTCTATATCGTAATATAACCTAACCTAACCCATATAGACCCTCGCTGGTAATGTTTTACAGAATCCCGGTCGTGTCGTCTCGTACGTCTCGGTGCGGACATTATATACGTCTATAACGTTATATGTCCTAACCTAAGGGAACCTAACATCTCGGATGTAGTATTTCACAACATTCCTGGCGGGTCGGCCCCTACTTCTCGGTGGGCACATTATATACGTCTATATCGTAATATAACCTAACCTAACCCATCTAGACCCTCGCTGGTAATGTTTTACAAAATCCCGGTCATGTAGGCCCGTACTTTTCCGTGGGGACATTTTATACGTCTATAATTTTATATGTCCTAACCTAAGGGAACCTAACATCTCGGATGTAGTATTTCACAACATTCCTGGCGGGTCGGCCCCTACTTCTCGGTGGGCACATTATATACGTCTATATCGTAATATAACCTAACCTAACCCATCTAGACCCTCGCTGGTAATGTTTTACAAAATCCCGGTCATGTAGGCCCGTACTTTTCCGTGGGGACATTTTATACGTCTATAATTTTATATATCCTAACCTAAGGGAACCTAACATCTCGGATGTAGTATTTTCCAACATTCCTGGCGGGTCGGACCCTACTTCTCGGTGGGCACATTATATACTTCTATATCGTAATATAACCTAACCTAACCCATCTAGACCCTCGCTGTTAATGTTTTACAAAATCCCGGTCGTGTCGGCCCGTACTTTTCCGTGGGGACATTATATACGTCTATAATTTTATATATCCTAACCTAAGGCAACATAACATCTCGAATGTAGTATTTTCCAACATTCCTGGCGCGTCGGCCCCTACTTCTAGGTCGGCACATTATATACGTCTATATCGTAATATAACCTAACCTAACCCATCTAGCCCCTAGCTGGTAATGTTTTACAGAATCCCGGTCGTGTCGTCTCGTACGTCTCGGTGCGGACATTATATACGTCTATAACGTTATATGTCCTAACCTAAGGGAACCTAACATCTCGGATGTAGTATTTCACAACATTCCTGGCGGGTCGGCCCCTACTTCTCGGTGGGCACATTATATACGTCTATATCGTAATATAACCTAACCTAACCCATCTAGACCCTCGCTGGTAATGTCTTACAAAATCCCGGTCATGTAGGCCCGTACTTTTCCGTGGGGACATTTTATACGTCTATAATTTTATATATCCTAACCTAAGGGAACCTAACATCTCGGATGTAGTATTTTCCAACATTCCTGGCGGGTCGGCCCCTACTTCTCGGTGGGCACATTATATACGTCTGTAACGTAATATAACCTAACCTAAGCCACCTACACCCTCGCTGGTAATGTTTCACAGAATCCCGTTCGTGTCTTCCCTTACGTCTCGAAGCCGGACATTATATACGTCTATCAAGTTATATAACCTAACCTAAGGCAACCTAACATCTCGAATGTAGTATTTCACAACATTCCTGGCGGGTCGGCCCCACTTCTCGGTGGGAACGTTATTTACTTCTATATCGTAATATAACCTAACCTAACCCATCTAGACCCTCGCTGTTAATGTTTTACAAAATCCCGGTCGTGTCGGCCCGTACTTTTCCGTGGGGACATTATATACGTCTATAATTTTATATATACTAACCTAAGGCAACATAACATCTCCAATGTAGTATTTTCCAACATTCCTGGCTCGTCGGCCCCTACTTCTAGGTCGGCACATTATATACGTCTATATCGTAATATAACCTAACCTAACCCATCTAGACCCTCGCTGGTAATGTTTTACAGAATCCCGGTCGTGTCGGCCCGTACTTCTCCGTGGGGATATTATATACGTCTATATCGTTATACATCCTAACCTAAGGCAACCTAACATCTCGGATGTAGTATTTTCCAACATTCCTGGCGGGGCGGCCCCTACTTCTCGGTGGGAACATTATTTACGTCTATAACGTAATACAACCTAACCTAACCCATCTAGACCCTCGCTGGTAATGTATTACAAAATCCCGGTCGTGTCGGCCCGTACTTCTCCGTGGGGACATTATATACGTCTATGTCGTTATATATCCTAACCTAAGGCAACTTAACATCTCCGATGTAGTATTTTCCAACATTCCTGGCGGGCCGGCCCCTACTTCTCGGTGGGCACATTATATACGTCTATAACGTAATATAACCTAACCTAACCCATTTAGCCCCTAGCTGGGAATGTTTTACAAAATCCCGGTCGTGTCGGCCCGTACTTCACCGTGGGGGCTTTATATACGTCTATAACGTTATATATCCTAACCAAAGGCAACTTAACATCTCGGATGTAGTATTTTCCAACATTCCTGGCGGGTCGGACCCTACTTCTCGGTGGGTACATTATTTACGTCTATAACGTAATATAACCTAACCTAACCCATCTAGACCCTCGCTGGTAATGTTTTACAAAATCCCGGTCGTGTCGGCCCGTACTTCTCGGTGGGGACATTATATACGTCTATAACGTTATATACCCTAACCTAAGGGAACCTAACATCTCGGATGCAGTATTTCACAACATTCCTGGCGGGTCGGCGCCAATTCTCGGTGGGAACATTATATATGTCTATAACGCAATATAACCTAACATAACCCATCTAGCCCCTAGCTGGTAATGTTTTACAGAATCCCGGTCGTGTCGGCCCGTTCTTCTCGGTGGGGACATTATATACGTCTATAACGTTATATATCCTAACCTAAGGGAACCTAACATCTCGGATGTAGTATTTCACAACATTCCTGGCTGGTCGGCCCCACTTCTCGGTGGGAATATTATATACGTTTATAACGTAGTATAACCTAACCTAACCCATCTAGCCCCTCGCTTGTAATGTTTTACAGAATCCCGGTCGTGTCGTCCCGTACGTCTCGGTGCGGACATTATATACGTCTATAACGTTATATACCCTAACCTAAGGGAACCTAACATCTCGGATGCAGTATTTCACAACATTCCTGGCGGGTCGGCGCAAATGCTCGGTGGGAACATTATATACGTTTATAACATAACATAACCTAACCTAACCCATCTAGCCCCTCGCTGGTAATGTTTTACAAAATCCCAGTCGTGTCGGCCCGTACTTTTCCGTGGGGACATTATATACGTCTATAATTTTATATATCCTAACCTAAGGGAACATAACATCTCGGATGTAGTATTTCACAACATTCCTGGCGGGTCGGCCCACTTCTCGGTGGGAACATTATTTACGTCTATAACGTAATATAACCTAACCTAACCCATCTAGACCCTCGCTGGTAATGTTTTACAAAATCCCGGTCGTGTCGGCCCGTACTTCACCGTGGGGACATTATATACGTCTATAACGTTATATATCCTAACCTAAGGGAACCTAACATCTCGGATGTAGTATTTCACAACATTCCTGGCGGGTCGGCCCCACTTCTCGGTGGGAACATTATATACGTTTACAACATAATATAACCTAACCTAACCCATCTAGCCCCTCGCTGGTAATGTTTTACAAAATCCCAGTCGTGTCGGCCCGTACTTTCCGTGGGGACATTATATACGTCTATAATTTTATATATCCTAACCTAAGGCAACTTAACATCTCGGATGTAGTATTTTCCAACATTCCTGGCGGGTCGGCCCCTACTTCTCGGTGGGCACATTATATACGTCTATATCGTAATATAACCTAACCTATCCCATCTAGATCCTCGCTGTTAATGTTTTACAAAATCCCGATCGTGTCGGCCCGTACTTTTCCGTGGGGACATTATACACGTCTATAGTTTTATATATCCTAACCTAAGGCAACTTAAAATCTTGAATGTAGTATTTTCCAACATTCCTGGCGGGCGGCCCCTACTTCTCGGTGGGCACATTATATACGTCTATATCGTAATATAACCTAACCTAACCCATATAGACCCTCGCTGGTAATGTTTTACAGAATCCCGGTCGTGTCGTCTCGTACGTCTCGGTGCGGACATTATATACGTCTATAACGTTATATGTCCTAACCTAAGGGAACCTAACATCTCGGATGTAGTATTTCACAACATTCCTGGCGGGTCGGCCCCTACTTCTCGGTGGGCACATTATATACGTCTATATCGTAATATAACCTAACCTAACCCATCTAGACCCTCGCTGGTAATGTTTTACAGAATCCCGGTCGTGTCGTCTCGTACGTCTCGGTGCGGATATTATATACATCTATAACGTTATATATCCTAACCTAAGGCAACCTAACATCTCGAATGTAGTATTTCACAACATTCCTCGCGGGTCGGCCGCACTTCTCGGTGGGAACATTATTTACGTCTATAACGTAATATAACCTAACCTAACCCATCTAGACCCTCGCTGGTAATGTTTTACAAAATCCCGGTCATGTAGGCCCGTACTTTTCCGTGGGGACATTTTATACGTCTATAATTTTATATATCCTAACCTAAGGGAACCTAACATCTCGGATGTAGTATTTTCCAACATTCCTGGCGGGTCGGACCCTACTTCTCGGTGGGCACATTATATACTTCTATATCGTAATATAACCTAACCTAACCCATCTAGACCCTCGCTGTTAATGTTTTACAAAATCCCGGTCGTGTCGGCCCGTACTTTTCCGTGGGGACATTATATACGTCTATAATTTTATATATCCTAACCTAAGGCAACATAACATCTCGAATGTAGTATTTTCCAACATTCCTGGCGCGTCGGCCCCTACTTCTAGGTCGGCACATTATATACGTCTATATCGTAATATAACCTAACCTAACCCATCTAGCCCCTAGCTGGTAATGTTTTACGGAATCCCGGTCGTGTCGGCCCGTTCTTCTCGGTGGGGACATTATATACGTCTATAACGTTATATACCCTAACCTAAGGGAACCTAACATCTCGGATGCAGTATTTCACAACATTCCTGGCGGGTCGGCGCCAATTCTCGGTGGGAACATTATTTACGTCTATAACGCAATATAACCTAACATAACCCATCTAGCACCTAGCTGGTAATGTTTTACAGAATCCCGGTCGTGTCGTATCGTACGTCTCGGTGCGGACATTATATACGTCTATAACGTTATATATCCTAACCTAAGGGAACCTAACATCTCGGATGTAGTATTTCACAACATTCTTGGCTGGTCGGCCCCACTTCTCGGTGGGAACATTATATACGTTTATAACGTAATATAACCTAACCTTACCCATCCAGCCCCTCGCTTGTAATGTTTTACAGAATCCCGGTCGTGTCGTCCCGTACGTCTCGGTGCGGACATTATATACGTCTATAACGTTATATACCCTAACCTAAGGGAACCTAACATCTCGGATGCAGTATTTCACAACATTCCTGGCGGGTCGGCGCCAATTCTCGGTGGGAACATTATTTACGTCTATAACGTAATATTACCTAACCTAACCCATCTAGCCCCTAGCTGGGAATGTTTTACAGAATCCCGGTCGTGTCGTCCCGTACGTCTCGGTGCGGACATTATATACGTCTATAACGTTATATATCCTAACCTAAGGCAACTTAACCTCTCGGATGTAGTATTATCCAACAGTCTTGTCGGGTCGGACCCTACTTCTCGGTGGGCACATTATATACGTCTATAACGTAATATAACCTAACCTAACCCATCTAGACCCTCGCTGGTAATGTTTTACAAAATCCCGGTCGTGTCGGCCCGTACTTCTCCGTGGGGACATTATATACGTCTATATCGTTATATATCCTAACCTAAGGCAACTTAACATCTCCGATGTAGTATATTCCAACATTCCTGGCTGGTCGGACCCTACTTCTCGGTGGGCACATTATATACGTCTATATCGTAATATAACCTAACCTAACCCATCTAGACCCTCGCTGGTAATGTTTTACAGAATCCCGGTCGTGTCGTCTCGTACGTCTCGGTGCGGACATTATATACGTCTATAACGTTATATATCCTAACCAAAGGCAACTTAACATCTCGGATGTTGTATTTTCCAACATTCCTGGCGGGTCGGCGCCAATTCTCGGTGGGATCATTATATACGTCTATAACGCAATATAACCTAACATAACCCATCTAGCCCCTAGCTGGGAATGTTTTACAGAATCCCGGTCCTGTCGTCTCGTACGTCTCGGTGCGGACATTATATACGTCTATAACGTTATATATCCTAACCAAAGGCTACTTAACATCTCGGATGTAGTATTTTACAACATTCCTGGTGGGTCGGCACCAATTCTCGATGGGAACATTATATACGTCTATAACGGAATATAACCTAACATAATCCATCTAACCCCTAGCTGGGAATGTTTTACAGAATCCCGGTCGAGTCGTCCCGCACGTCTCGGTGCGGACATCATATACGTCTATAACGTTATATATCCTAACCTAAGGCAACTTAACATCTCCGATGTAATATTTTCCAACATTCCTGGCGGGTCAGCCCCTACTTCTCGGTGGGCACATTATATACGTCTATAACGTAATATAACCTAACCTAACCCATCTAGCCCCTAGCTGGGAATGTTTTACAGAATCCCGGTCGTGTCGTCCCAAACTTCTCCGTGGGGCCATTATATACGTCTATATCGTTATATATCCTAACCTAAGGCAACCTAACATCTCGGATGTAGTATTTTCCAACATTCCTGGAGGGCCGGCCCCTACTTCTCGGTGGGCACATTATATACGTCTATAACGTAATATAACCTAACCTAACCCATCTAGCCCCTAGCTGGGAATGTTTTACAAAATCCCGGTCGTGTCGGCCCGTACTTCTCCGTGGGGGCATTATATACGTCTATAACGTTATATATCCTAACCAAAGGCAACTTAACATCTCGGATGTACTATTTTCCAACATTCCTGGCGGGTCGGACCCTACTTCTCGGTGGGCACATTATATACGTCTAGATCGTAATATAACCTAACTTAACCCATCTAGACCCTCGCTGGTAGTGTCTTACAAAATCCCGGTCATGTAGGCCCGTACTTTTCCGTGGGGACATTTTATACGTCTATAATTTTATATATCCTAACCTAAGGGAACCTAACATCTCGGATGTAGTATTTTCCAACATTCCTGGCGGGTCGGCCCCTACTTCTCGGTGGGCACATTATATACGTCTGTAACGTAATATAACCTAACCTAAGCCACCTACACCCTCGCTGGTAATGTTTCACAGAATCCCGTTCGTGTCTTCCCGTACGTCTCGAAGCCGGACATTATATACGTCTATCAAGTTATATAACCTAACCTAAGGCAACCTAACATCTCGAATGTAGTATTTCACAACATTCCTGGCGGGTCGGCCCCACTTCTCGGTGGGAACGTTATTTACTTCTATATCGTAATATAACCTAACCTAACCCATCTAGACCCTCGCTGTTAATGTTTTACAAAATCCCGGTCGTGTCGGCCCGTACTTTTCCGTGGGGACATTATATACGTCTATAATTTTATATATACTAACCTAAGGCAACATAACATCTCCAATGTAGTATTTTCCAACATTCCTGGCTCGTCGGCCCCTACTTCTAGGTCGGCACATTATATACGTCTATATCGTAATATAACCTAACCTAACCCATCTAGACCCTCGCTGGTAATGTTTTACAGAATCCCGGTCGTGTCGGCCCGTACTTCTCCGTGGGGATATTATATACGTCTATATCGTTATACATCCTAACCTAAGGCAACCTAACATCTCGGATGTAGTATTTTCCAACATTCCTGGCGGGGCGGCACCTACTTCTCGGTGGGAACATTATTTACGTCTATAACGTAATACAACCTAACCTAACCCATCTAGACCCTCGCTGGTAATGTATTACAAAATCCCGGTCGTGTCGGCCCGTACTTCTCCGTGGGGACATTATATACGTCTATGTCGTTATATATCCTAACCTAAGGCAACTTAACATCTCCGATGTAGTATTTTCCAACATTCCTGGCGGGCCGGCCCCTACTTCTCGGTGGGCACATTATATACGTCTATAACGTAATATAACCTAACCTAACCCATTTAGCCCCTAGCTGGGAATGTTTTACAAAATCCCGGTCGTGTCGGCCCGTACTTCACCGTGGGGGCTTTATATACGTCTATAACGTTATATATCCTAACCAAAGGCAACTTAACATCTCGGATGTAGTATTTTCCAACATTCCTGGCGGGTCGGACCCTACTTCTCGGTGGGCACATTATTTACGTCTATAACGTAATATAACCTAACCTAACCCATCTAGACCCTCGCTGGTAATGTTTTACAAAATCCCGGTCGTGTCGGCCCGTACTTCTCGGTGGGGACATTATATACGTCTATAACGTTATATACCCTAACCTAAGGGAACCTAACATCTCGGATGCAGTATTTCACAACATTCCTGGCGGGTCGGCGCCAATTCTCGGTGGGAACATTATATATGTCTATAACGCAATATAACCTAACATAACCCATCTAGCCCCTAGCTGGTAATGTTTTACAGAATCCCGGTCGTGTCGGCCCGTTCTTCTCGGTGGGGACATTATATACGTCTATAACGTTATATATCCTAACCTAAGGGAACCTAACATCTCGGATGTAGTATTTCACAACATTCCTGGCTGGTCGGCCCCACTTCTCGGTGGGAATATTATATACGTTTATAACGTAGTATAACCTAACCTAACCCATCTAGCCCCTCGCTTGTAATGTTTTACAGAATCCCGGTCGTGTCGTCCCGTACGTCTCGGTGCGGACATTATATACGTCTATAACGTTATATACCCTAACCTAAGGGAACCTAACATCTCGGATGCAGTATTTCACAACATTCCTGGCGGGTCGGCGCAAATGCTCGGTGGGAACATTATATACGTTTATAACATAACATAACCTAACCTAACCCATCTAGCCCCTCGCTGGTAATGTTTTACAAAATCCCAGTCGTGTCGGCCCGTACTTTTCCGTGGGGACATTATATACGTCTATAATTTTATATATCCTAACCTAAGGGAACATAACATCTCGGATGTAGTATTTCACAACATTCCTGGCGGGTCGGCCCACTTCTCGGTGGGAACATTATTTACGTCTATAACGTAATATAACCTAACCTAACCCATCTAGACCCTCGCTGGTAATGTTTTACAAAATCCCGGTCGTGTCGGCCCGTACTTCACCGTGGGGACATTATATACGTCTATAACGTTATATATCCTAACCTAAGGGAACCTAACATCTCGGATGTAGTATTTCACAACATTCCTGGCGGGTCGGCCCCACTTCTCGGTGGGAACATTATATACGTTTACAACATAATATAACCTAACCTAACCCATCTAGCCCCTCGCTGGTAATGTTTTACAAAATCCCAGTCGTGTCGGCCCGTACTTTCCGTGGGGACATTATATACGTCTATAATTTTATATATCCTAACCTAAGGCAACTTAACATCTCGGATGTAGTATTTTCCAACACTCTGGAA